>JBBPBX010003283.1:36289-48588 GCA_038048925.1 Garcialebias charrua | reverse complement strand
TGTATGTGATCCGACTTACGTCATTTTCGACATACGAACCGTCCTTAGGTCCGGAACTCTGAACTGTATTGGTTTGTTAAGTGTCCTTGGGTGTCCTGAAAGGCGCTTTAAAAAAAAAAAGTATTATTATTATTATTATTATTATTATAACTCGTTCGTAAGTCGAGGACTCCCAGTACTCATCTAAGAAATAACGTATTTTGGTAATGACGCTTTATTTTGTAAGGGATGTCCCGCTGTCGATGTTCACTTAAACATGTTAATAAATAAAACAAGCTGGAGAAAGCCAACAAATGACAAAAAACAAGTCTTCATTCATAAATGACAACAAGTTGCTATAATGTAGTAAAAAAGCAGATTCCTTTTATGTTTCCACCTGATTGTCTTTTTCAAGATTCCTCCTGTGCAGTTTTGCCATATTTGTTTACCTGCACAGGCTACGTCCAGCCTAATGATGGTCAGCTGTGCTCGAGTGTGTACTTTGCCTTACATTAAGTGTGTACTGTACTTGCATTTCAGAATTGCCCATCAAAATATCTGTAAAACTACCGGAGTAAACATTTTCATAATGCACCATTTGATGTAGCTCACCGTAGCCCTAACCATTAAGGGTTCATTTTATTATTTGCAATGAGTAGCTTTTTAATTTCACCACGACTGTTAACATATACTGTACATGTTTTATTTTTGTGCGAGTGTGTGTAATTAGCAAGTATAATTTTCCATCTGCTCTGCTGTGTTTGTGAAGGCGTTGGCAGGATTGCAGCTCCAAGTGGCAGAAGTTTGTTTCAGATCACAAGACTCTGGAGGAGTGGCTGTATAACGCTGAGAGCACTTTGAAACTGGCTGAGACTGAGCCAGCAGCTCACAGACAGCATCTCAGGGTAAAGATGCAGAACACACAAGCAGCCGCAGACATTAAAATGTTTAAAACTAACATTTCTACACAAATACAACATATGCACCCGGGCAGAAAATGCGATACATAATATGCTGCCTGATTAAAAAAAAAAAAATTGTAATTTGTTCATGAAAATATCACGTTTACTGCTCCTGTAGTAAAGTTAGTTGGGGAACTGACGTGTTAAAACAGTTATATTTTTTAATTAAACTATTCTGTTTTCAAAGTGAATACAAAAATCCATACAAAGTACAAAACACAAGTAAATGAATAAATAACTTGTCTTGTTTTACTGTTTTTACCTGCTTATCATATACTTATGTGGATGGATGCTGTTACTTTGGAATTTTAATAATTTATTTGAAATACTCTTTTTTTTCAAGGTAGAATGATTAAAGACCGTGTAAAGTGAATTTCAATATTTTCTTCAATAAACATTATAAATGTCATAATTGTAATCTTGTAAATGAGTAAAAAGTCTCAAAATTGTAGCTCAATTAATTTTGGAGTTATAGATCAAACTGTGTATAACGATATTTCTGTTTCAGGATTTTTTGGGCGTGTTTTAAATGTGACTGCGTTTCGTCACGCGGTCTAAAGCCCCACCCCCTGCAGCTCCAGCCGTATAAATTAGTTCTTGCCTCGGTGGAGCCGTTCACTCGCGAATCGCAGATAGCATCAGATAGCAATAGCTATAGCTCCTTTTTTGCTAAGAAAATGCGACAGGTCCATTGCATACTTAGTTATCAACGTGATTACTCTATATTTTAATCACCAACACAGACCCCGCATGCGATGTGACCGGGTCGGACCGGGTGCAGCGAGTCCGCTCATCTTCTAAAATAGCGCTTATTATTAAACACATAACAGCGGAGTTATGAATTATAGTTGTGTCCTCAACTTTAAAAACAAAACCAGAGTTGTTTGTGCACTAAAAACAGCGTAACTCTTGGAAAAAGGAGCTGCTGTTACAGCCAGAACTCAGATAAAAACAGAGCAGGTTTACTGGATCTCTGCTGCACCTGTCTGCCTCTCCACACACAGCTCAGGCTGTGAAGAACGATGCCGACCGTCACAGTGGTCACTGTCTGACTCAGAGTCTGAGTCTGGCTCTGGAGGTTCAAATGAGTAGGGCTGGAGAACTCCAATTAGGCTGCCAGCATTCGCGAACATCCTCACTTTACCGCAGTTCTTCACTGGGCAGGACACGGGCGCAGTACTGCGCTGAAACCACGCGCTGACACGCCCCCAGCGTTTCAGACCAGGGCACAATTATGTTTTTTCATTATTTTTGAGACTTAATTTTATAAGGTAAACAATGTTTTTAATCAGTCAGATCTATATGGGTGATTAATAACACATATTTATGCCGTGTGACAAACTCAAAACACACATTTAATTTTACTTTACACGGTCTTTAAACAACACTTTTGCTGATTACAAAAATTAATTTGGTGTGCAAGTTTGAATTTATTGTGGGTTTTCTCTGAGTCACACAGAGTCTAAGGTTCAGGCTCTAATAATATGTCTTTAAATATCCCCACTATTATTTATGGGACCAAGATGGGGTAGAGGTAGGGCAGCTGACCTGGGACCAGAAAGTTGAGGTCTCGGCCATGCCCACATGTCATGGTGTCCTTGAGCAAGACATCTAATTTCTCCCCCGCCTTTGCTCCACCTGGGTGTATCTCAGGTGTGATGGGTTAAATGCAGAGAACTAGTTTGTCATTGTATGGGAACATACGATGACGACACATAGCACTAACAGGTATATATGGTTAAAAGTTAGTTTGTGTATTACAGTTAGGAAATTTAAGTAGAATTATTCATTTTGTGATGTAGTTTGTGTATTACAGTTAGAAAAATTAAGTAGAATTATTCATTTTGTGATCTAGTTTGTGTATTACAGTTAGGAAAATTAAGTAGAATTATTCATTTTGTGATGTAGTTTGTGTATTACAGTTAGGAAAATTAAGTAGAATTATTCATTTTGTGATGTAGTTTGTGTATTACAGTTAGAAAAATTAAGTAGAATTATTCATTTTGTGATGTAGTTTGTGTATTACAGTTAGAAAAATTAAGTAGAATTATTCATTTTGTGATGTAGTTTGTGTATTACAGTTAGGAAAATTAAGTAGAATTATTCATTTTGTGATGTAGTTTGTGTATTACAGTTAGAAAAATTAAGTAGAATTATTCATTCTGTGATGTAGTTTGAAGGTTATCATTGGTTGAACAAACTGTGAAATAAGGGGCAGATATAATAAGATTTCATCTTCTTTCTGCTCCCTTCATTTTATCCTACTTGTATTCTTGTATCTGATGAAACTGTCTTGTATTGTTCTTTTAAAATGAATGAATAAACATCAAATCAAATCAAAAGCTCCTTGGCAAGTTGCACCTGAACCAGAGCCTTTTTGTACACAAACTTCTGGTGTGATTTTAGGTGGATATTGAACCACTCTTCTTGGCAGATTTTATTTAAATTGTTTAGTTTCTTTGCTTGGTGAAAAGTGGCACAGTTGGTAGAGCGGACACCTCTCAATGAATAGGTTGCCAGATTATTTATCTAAGTTTATTTATGCAGGTAGTCTTGTAGTCACGAGGACTCATTTTCAAGAGGGACCTGTTTTGGGAGTCGATAGTAGGATTAAGGGCCTTGCTCAAGGGCCCAGAGTGGGGCAAATGTGGGTGAGGGCGCAGCTAAAGGGGCAGAAGATCGGAGCTGACGGGGTCTTTGTCCTTTCGTGGCCGTCAAAGTGCATTAAATCCCTGCTTCTGCCTGCATTCTGCATTATTCAGACATGGACCCTGCTCTGACATGTTGGATATTTTGGTATCACCCCTGTTTGGATCATCGTCCCCACTTGTCCGCTGAGTGCAATGGCTGAATAAACGTCCATTTGGGCTTTGAAGGATTGCTGCCCGGCAGTATAGTCCCATCTGAAGCTTAATTGATTTTTTTTTTTTTTTACCTCTTTCAAGGCCGGTCAGCACGTGGTCAAATGGCCATGTGCGGCTGGTGGTTGTATGGCAAGCCATGTTGCCAAACAATTGGATTGTCAGTCATGCGCGTTTGCTGACACAATCAAAAGCCAGATACGGGTCCGCCCCGCATATTAAACACAGTATTATGGCCCAACCCGGCCCTAATCTGGGTCGTACTGGGCCGGGCTCCGGATTTGGATTAGAAATGATAGCTCTGCTCATGTGGTACATGTAGTGGAACAAAATTATGTACACAGGGTCCCAATTACATACAACAAATGTATAAATTGTAAAAGGAAAACAGTAGTAAGATCTAAAATATGAACTAAGAATACGCTCAACACAATGGTGCAAAAACAATACGCCAAACAACAGTAGCATGAACATGAGTCTGTTTGAGCAGATGAGTAGGAATGAATACAGCAGCATGGATGTGGCCCTGTGATGGACTTGCGGTCTTTTCAGGGTGTACCCCGCCTCTTGCACAGTAACTGCTGGACATTGGCACCATTGACCCCTGTGGCCCAGAAAGGAAGGAGAAAGTAAAGATGGATGGATGGATGGAAGAATTTATTGCATGTATCTTAGTTAGGGATGCACCGATCCACATTTCTTACTTCCGATCTGATACTTAAATCTGGGTATCGACCGATACCGATATTTTTCCGATCCAATACTGTTCAGGTATAGGAGGCTGTAATAAATAATTTCTTGAATGGAGAGCACGTGTATTACACTATACTCTGTGAATTCTGTCTTAACATTGTGTGATTTAAACCCAAAGAAGACATTCTGAGCCTCACAACAAGTATTACCCAAACTCTAATAGCATAAAGAGGCAGGTCTATATCACAGACGTCCTTCTGACTCATGGTGCAGCCCGGAACACTAAAATACTGCTAAGCATTATGGGAAATCAACACAGACCACTCCCCATTTTTTAGTTTTGTTTTTGATTGTGGCACTATGAGTTGTAATTCTCGTTGGCTTTGATCAACGGATACAGATTTTTTTATTTTTTTACATTTTTAGGCTCTAGTGGCCTTTATTGCAGAGGGAGAGGGTGAAACGGGGCAGAGAGAAGGGAGAGACACTGCAGATAGAAGCTCGTCGGGTCTGGGACGTGAACCCGCGACGCCTGCAGAGAGGCTCAGCCTCAAGCATATGTGCCGCGCGCTTAACCACTACACCAAAGCGCCGGCACAATCAACGGATACAGATTTAAACTATAATTGAACACTAATATACCGCTAAGCATTATGGGAAATCAACACAGCCCACTCTCCGTTTTTTGTTTCGTTTTTGATTGTGGCACTATGAGTTGTACTTCTTGTTGGTTTTGATCAACAGATACAGATTTAAACTTTGCATTTAATTTAATTTATACATTTAATGCATAGTTTAAATCTGTATCTGTTGATCAAAACCAACAAGAATTACAACTCATAGTGCCACAATCAAAAACTAAACTAAAAAACGGGGAGTGGGCTGTGTTGATTTCCCATAATGCTTAGCAGTATTTTAGTGTTCCGGGCTGCACCATGAGCCAGAAGGACGTATGTGATATAGACCTGCCTCTTGTGTGCTATTAGAGTTTGGCCATTACCTGTTGTGAGGCTCAAAGTGTCTTCTTTGGGTTTAACTCACACAATGTTAAGACAGAAGTCACAGAGTATGGTGCAATATACGTGCTCTCTGACAAACATCAAGTATCGGAAATATCGGCAGGTTGGATCGGAAAATCCGATAAGTAAATTGTGCTGGTATCGGATGCCGATACTGGATCGGATCGGCCCCATGCCCCCATCCCTAATCGTATTCCTTAGCCTTGATAAGTTATAAGACTTTCTAGAACGTTTGGCTCTACTTTCAGTGAATGTATGTACAGTATATATTTGAGCTTAATGTAAAACACAACTCTGTAGCAACAGTGAAAATGTTTGAGAGCCAGAAAAACTGTCAATCCCAAGTAGTTTATATGAGCCTGACGCAGCGACGGGGGCCACATTCTGTTCACCACCCTCCCATAGTGAGATACCGAGCAAGGTTTCAAAGAGAACTGCTTATCAAAAAGTGGAACTTGTGGGTGCAGATGCTACTTAAACACGTATCAGGCCGGATTCCAATTTTACTCATCCTTCTACGTCTAAGAATTTGACATAGCACAAAACATTTTTGCATTCCTCCCAGATTTAATATATCTGAGCTTGTTCCAAGTGTCCAGTCCCAAAACAGTAGCAGCGTCATGCGGGTACACAGCAGTTTTCAAGAAAAAAAAGTGTCTGACGCAATGTTCTGCCTCACAACAAACAGAACACTCTCTTTTTTTCCAAGACTTATATAAGGATATTATATCATCGAACCTGACATTTTAATGTTGCATCAACCTAAAAAAAAAAATGAAACTGAATCAATGTTTCAAACAGTTTAATCTGAGGAAGAGACAAAGCAGAGCATGGACTGTGTTTGAGTCAGCTTTTAGCTTCAGTTAAACTGGTGTAATGGATTCAAACAATGCCATACACTTGACACATAGAGCATTGTGAATATAAGTTGTGATCAGGTGTAGATGAACATCCAACTTTATGAAGGTTTTGTTAAAACCCATTTGGTGGATCACAATATATTTTGGTAATTGACAAATAGGGTGGAGTCCAACAGTCCAACAGTCAATTCCAAGTATAAAGCAAATGTATTGCACTGTGTAAATGGTAAAGGGAATGGACTTTACTGACATAGCACCTTTCTAGCTAACCACGCTACTTTAAGAGCTTTACAACACAATATGTACCGTATTTTTTACCGTAAGCATCGCAACGCCCTGCAAGTCACATCAGACCAATTATGTCTAATAAAGTGGATAAATCCATAAATACTTTGCTTTGCCATATACATCACATTTATTATTCGTCACCGCTAACATGTTGCATATGTTACGCGTCACAACTGACCACCTGGAAATGTGGGCTGGTGTTGTGCCAAAAATCGATTGGCTACCAAATGGTGGCCGTGGGAGCGTGCACGGGAGGACTTTAACAAGAATTTACCAAGATAACACTTAAAAACAATTATTTGTTTGCTCTAAATTATAGTACAGGTGTGTCTCATTCTAACTTTTCCTTAATAAAAGCACTTTGACGGTCAAATCAGCTGCATTTCAATAGTATTTGTTGCCTCGGTGCTCCAGGAGTGCGTAGACAGGGATGAAATCGAGAAAGAGGAACGATGCAGAGGAACGATGCAGAGGAACGATGCACACTTCTTCGAAATTTAACAAGATAATCACCTAAAACAATTATTTATTGGCTCAACTTTATAGTAAAGTTGTGTCTCAGCTGAACTTTTACTTAATAAATGCACTTCAATTGTCAAATCAGCTGTATTTCGCCTGGGCGGCGCAGCAAAATGCAGCTGATGTATTTTTTATTTTTTATCCTTTATTCATTTTTAGTTAATATTGAATAATTATTAAGACAAAACAAAAAAAATGTACAAAGAAAATGAAAGGCGGCAGAAAGAAGAAAAAAAATCTTCTAACATCTGTTCTTTAAAAAAAAAATACTTATGAAATAAAATACATTTAAACATAAATAGTCTTTATATACTATAACCAGCCAAAAACCGACTCCGTGCCAAGAACAACCGATTTCAATAAGAACATGCTAAACAATTTCATATTTTTTCAATAAACTACTTCTTACCATTTTCTTAAACAAAAACATTGAGGAAGCTTTTTACAATTATTATTCAAGACATTCCACAGTTTTATTCCTTGAACTGATTTGCATCGTTCCTTTGAATTTGACATTTTCTACAGGGGAGCTGGACGAAGGTGGCAGATTATGGCAAGCCGATTGCATCATTAATTGCCACTTTTACCTGTTACATGACACAACGGCATGCCAGACTATTCGAGTGCCATCTAGCGGCCGAAAATGATAGTGTTCAATATTTTCAGTCAGAATTAATGAAAATAATCATACCTTAGCCAAAAATTGGTTCATAAATATTGGGGAAATCCACAAATAAGTCTCTTCAACGTATACAGTAAGTCATGTAAATTATGCAAAAAACATGACTTATAGGCCGAAAAATACGGTACCCTCATTTACCATCCACACACATTCATATAGCACTTCACTATAACTCTACAAAGTTAATCAGAATGTCATTCTTTGGAGACTATTCACTGCTTTAGATTTCATCCATAAATGGATAGGGTACATTGAAGGCAATGAAGGGTTCATTATCTTATCCAGGGACACTTCAAGATGTGTACTTCATACTATCATACATGCATACTCGTGGAATCAAACCTCCAACTCTCACTGGAAGATGACTGTTCTAACTGTTCTAACCTAGAATCAGGTTGTCTGCGAGTCATTTAGCACCACATTCTCAGCCAACATGTAATGTGTGATCAGAGAGTGCAACCATCATTCAGACACCCCTAAACCCAGTCACGGTCACGGACGGCTCTCTGCACTGCCCTTAGCTGGCTATTATAGACCAATTTAAAATGTGTTGCTCTTTTATCTTATGTCTAGGCAGGATTCTGGCTTAAAAGTTTTTAGTCATAATACAGATGGTAGCTTCCATCCAATGGCTCATCAGCCAAACACATACAGAGAGATTTCTACTGAAAGAACAAAACTGAAAGTCAATGTTGCATGCGTGTGATCTCAAAGGCCATGGCATTAAAACAGGTCTGATTCTGTTCCGGACATCACTGTATGTGCTCAGGGACACTTCCACTGTGGTCAGACAAATCAAATTTCTGGAAACATACACCACACTTCCCATATGAAGGAGAAGAGGAACCATCCAGCATGTTATCTTTATAGTCTGTATAGTGGTATAGTCTGTTGTCTGAACTGATGTGGTAGAGTGCTGTATGAGATAAACGAGGGCACAGATTGTGTTTTAAACTGCTTTGAGTATCTTGGTTAGAAAGGTGCTGTATAAGTACAGTCCATTTAAATATAGGTTTAGGAGATGTACGATCATAATCATTGCATTCAGTTTTTCTTTAAATCTTGGACAACAGCCCAACTTTATTGCAACTGGGGTTGTATACCCTGTATCCAGAGGCATTGCGCCTGTGTGGACTTACCCGTTACTCTTTCTGTATGTGTGTGGATTGGCGGGTGTGCACAGGACCTGGTGGAGGCTATGCCATTCCAGGAAGTGGTGCTGGGAAGAGTGAACTCTGCAGGGGAGGATATCAACCAGATGAGCACGCCAGATGATGCCCTGCGCCTCAGATCACAGCTTAAATTATTAAACGCTCACTGGGCCGACATCTGCCATCAGCTTAGGGAGCGCAAAAGGAGGTGGGTGTGTCTGGCTCCTCAACATTTTTTTAGTCTCTTTAGCTTAATGTGAATTTGAATGTGTTATATTTTATTCCCCTAGTTTACATGTACAATGTGACTTTTATGTACTCAAAGTAGCACAAGCAACACAAACTGCAAGGTTGTTGATTGGTGCCTTTGGACTGGCTACATACGACAATTGTTAGTCAACATCTACAAGCTATTGCAGATGCTTTAAATGACTTTAATGGTATCCTATAGAAGAAATCTATAAAATGTAATTCAGTCAGGGTTTATTTTATTTTTTTATTTTTTTATTTTGTTGTAAATGACCATATACTGTTGAAAAAGCACTGAGCAATGCAGCAAAGTTAAGTTAAAAGGCTGGTGAGCAAATGTAAGACATTTTTGTCAGTTTATCTATTTTAGAATAGAATAGAATAGAATAGAATATATCTTTATTGGCAAATTTGCACCAAGGTACAAAGTTCTGCAATTAGCGCATGCACCATCCGAAGAGGGACGCATGCACGGAAAGTCGCAGCAGTATGAAACCGCGCCACCAACAATCAGATATGGAAAAAGGAACAAACACTCGGGTAATCATGGTATTCAAAAAAGAATCTATCACAATTTGTCTTAGGACACTCTATGATTAGCACGAAGAGACAAGACATGTTGAAGTTTGATGACAAGCAGGGAGATTTAGTCCGTGAGTATCATTCCAGATAAGCACAGTCAGCAGATGTCTCAGCTCGGCTCCATCCGAACGCACACACAGAGATCTCTGGGGGGAGGGGGGCAGCGAGTTCTCAGCAGCATTCGACTCCAGGAGAAGATTTTCAGACAGCCTTCTTTCAAGGTTGCTCAGAGTCCAGATTAGATAGTTGCTTTGTTTATTTTCAGCTCAGGCCACAGTGTACTTTTGACTGCAGCCTTCAAGTCCAGGTGCTGTTCAGGTCCAAAATCGCCGAATCATGTGAGGTTCCGATCTACGAACCCCCCCATCTGTGCCCTGATTGAGGCCGGACGGCTGTAAACGAGTCCCAAAACGCACCGCTGGTCCGCGGCTCTCCACCGCTGCTCCCATCGTGCGGTTCAGTTCGTACAACAGCTGGGACGTTGAGCTCATAGCCCGGATCAGAGAATCTTGCTGATCGGGAAGTCTCGCCAGCGCGTTGATAGCCGCGGCAGTCTTCCTCAGCTTCCAGTAGCAGACAGCTCCGCCAATGCCAAAAAACAGAGTAGCTGCCACCAATATCCAAATAATCCACAAATCTTCCACGTCTTCGACAGACAGAACGGTCAGACACATTGGCTTCCACTCCGACCACGAGTCCATAATGTATCCCACTGCGTGCGTGTCGGAGGGGCAAGCCGCTTCTCCTGGCCCGGTTCGCTTCGTGGAAAAAATTGTATCTATAGAGGAAACAACCCACGTAATTAAATCCATCTCAAATCGGTTCGAGTGAGCGCTGAAGAGTTACAGATGAGACAAAAAGCAAGCAGGGAGGAGGAAAACTTAGGGAGGAGAGGAGCAAAAAGAGATGTGACCTGCTTTGCCGAGAGCGGAAGTTGACCTTTGATGTAACCTTTTTAAACCTGTTCGGGTTTGAGAGGGGGAGGGGAGTTGGCGCCCATATACCCTGACCAGGTCACCAAAAGCCTTGCATTTCCTTTTAATCAATTTTTATGTTAGGGGGGAAAAAACACAACTCCTAAGGTCTTCATACTTGTTTAATTGATTTGTATATGTTTTCTGGTCTGAATTAAATAATAAGAGAAGGAAGCAATGAAGCAGATCAAAACTTGTCAGAACTGCATTGCTTCCCACAAGCAGAAATGCCAGACTGCATGCTGACTTAAAAGTTTTGGAACAAATGATTGAAGAAAAATAAATGATACTTTCTGGGTTTTTTTATTTGTTTCTATGCTCTGCAGATCTGCTGAGGCCAGAACAGCAGCTGCACAGCTTGAAGAGGACATGGGATCCATGCTGGTCTGGTTGGATAGAGCAGAGGGTGTCCTGGCCATCCCTCTGCAACCTCCAGAACCACAGCATATCAGAGAGACTCTGAGCAAAGTCCAGGTACAGTCAAGGAACAACACTTATTTTTGAACTGCTGTTTTGTGTGTGCATAAATGTGTGTGTGTGTGTGTGTGTGTGTTTGTTTTAGAAAATCTTGGGGACGTAATGAAACCACCCGTTTTAAGGGGACCGTAGGTAAATGTGGGACAAAAGTGATCTCTGCAGGTCAAGAGTTGGTTTAAAGTTTAAGATTGAATTTACAGTGTGTTGCAGAAATATTTGCTTATTATCTGGTAATTTCAGGTAATGTCCCATTGTCGAAGACAAAAGGACAATGTTTTTGACTCGGTCTGTGTTTGTGTGTATGGTTGTTTTTCTGTTGGGTTAAATCAAATATATCACAAAGCAGATTATAATTAAAGTACTGTATTCATTGGGTATACTATATATCTACAGCTGTTTTGTTTTGGTGTCAGCCAGATTCAAAATGCTACTTGTGCCAGGCAACCTTAGCACGCACCAGAATGGCTATTACTGTAGTCAGTCAGTTTTATGGATATTGAGATATTTATTGTTGTGTTAGATAGGCATCGTAACCTAGCCCAACAAACTCAGCTTGAGTTCAACTTGGCATTCATATTTACTATTTTATGCTTATGTTTATTAAATGTTTCAGTGTTTTAGTGTTTAAATGGTTACTGTTGCACCGAGGGACTGAGAGAAACGCAATTTCAATCCTGTGTATGTCCTGTACATATTGCAGTTCTGACAATAAAGTTGACTTTGACTTTGACTTGACTTTGATATTGCCCGCTGCCTTTCAAGCCTAGTTTTGAACAATGCATGATTTATGTCTTAGAGTGAGTTGGGAATGACTCAGCTGTTATTACTCCAACATTTTGCTCAATTTGTTTAAAACTATTACGGTAAAGTTTCTCTGTTTCTTAAGTTTGTATAATGGAATCCACCAACTTGGATTAAATTAATTACAAAATAACTATTTCCTGAAAATTTTAATAAAGTCCATCCACCACTCATCTACTCACTTTTATACTTTGTAGGTCAT
>JBBPBX010003283.1:0-36265 GCA_038048925.1 Garcialebias charrua | reverse complement strand
AGGTCACACACTAATATTTTGTTGGACCGTCTTTAACTTTGATTGCAGCATGCATTCACTGTGGCATTGTTTCAATAAGCTTATGTAATGTCACACGATTTATTTCCATCCAGTGTTGCATTAATTTTTCACCAAGATCTTGCATTGATGACTAGGCACTAGGTATGATGGGTCATCACTTCACCTGCCTCTGTTCTTACCCTGATGCGCCCATCACTCTGGAACAGGGTAAATCTGGACTCATCAGACCACATGACCTTCTTCCATTGCTCCAGAGTCCAATCATTATGCTCCCTAGCAAATTGAAGCTTTTAGTTCTGGTTAGCCTCACTGATTAATGATTTTCTTTAGACTACACAGCTGTTCAGTCCCAGTCCCTTCGTTCCTTTCATGTTGTTCATGTGGAAATGCTCTTACTTTCACTATTAAACATGGCCTTGAGTGCTACTGTTGTTCATCTTCCATTTGATTTCACCAAACATTTACTTTGTAAGTGATCACCGATCACGATCATTCAGGATTTTTTTCTGGCCACATTTCTTCCTTGAAGACAATGGGTCCCCACTATCCTTTGAAGAGTCCTAAACTCTTAGAGACGTGCTCCAAAGGAGAGAGAGAGTACTTGTATAAAAAAGAATTTATTAGACAGACATAAAGGGTTA
This sequence comes from Garcialebias charrua, assembly GCA_038048925.1. NCBI lineage: Eukaryota > Metazoa > Chordata > Actinopteri > Cyprinodontiformes > Rivulidae > Garcialebias > Garcialebias charrua. The sequence goes on along the minus strand of JBBPBX010003283.1, from coordinate 35,603 downwards.
CAGGAATAATCAGAGTACAGGCATAAAATACATTTTATATGCATATAAAATGGGAGCAGAAATACCGAACCTTCCTATTGCAACGTTCCCTCAAAAGTGCTCAGCTCAGTGATAATGTGTTTCTCTGTTATTGCGTCTTGTCGTGTCCCTATTGGTTGTTTCAAGATAAGACTGTCTGCTTCTATCTCGTTACCATGGTCTTCAAGGCTGCTTGACATTCTTGTGCAGTCTGAAAACTCTATGTTTGCTGTGTTGTTAATAGTAGACTGTGGACAACTACTCTGATTGATCACTAATGAATCTGTGTGTCATTTATCTCATGTAATGTGAGCCCTAATGTGTAATGTGTTCTACTTAAAAGTTATTCTATGGTAAGTGTAATACAGGTAGTCCCCGACTTACGAGCGAGTTCCGTCACTAGGGGGCGCTCGTAAGTCAAAAATTCGTAAGTAGGAACACATAGTAAAAAAAAAAAAATTTTTTTTTTTTTTTTTTTTTTTACTTTTTTTTTTTTTTTTTATAAATGAATACATGTACAGTACTGGACAGTCACCAAGCACTTAGCCTATCCTAACACAGTTTTTAAAGATGAAGGAATAAGTTGAATTGTCTCCCTTTCACATAAAGGGAGCAAGCTCCCTATGGAGCCTGCAGGGAGGAGGGAGACAATTCAACTGATTCCTTCATCTTTAAAAACTGTGTTAGGATAGGCTAAGTGCTTGGTGACTGTACAGTACTGTACATTTATCTATTTATTAAAAATATACAGTATATACAGTATTTTTATTTTTTATTGTTTTTTATTTATTAATAGATAAATGTACAGTACTGTACAGTCACCAAGCACTTAGCCTATCCTAACACAGTTTTTAAAGATGAAGGAGTCAGTTGAATTGTCTCCCTCCTCCCTGCAGGCTCCATAGGGAGCTTGCTCCCTTTATGTGAAAGGGAGACAATTCAACTTATTCCTTCATCTTTAAAAACTGTGTTAGGATAGACTAAGTGCTTGGTGACTGTCCAGTACTGTACATGTATTCATTTATAAAAAAAAAAAAATAAAAAAAAGTAAAAAAAAAAAATTTTTTTTTTTTTTTTTTTTTTTATGAGATGCATGCTCGTAAGTCCGGGACCTCGTAAGTCAGAGTGCTCGTAAGTCGGGGACTACCTGTACTGTATTTTCACAGAGTGTATCTGCAATGTCACGTGTTAACCAGAAGTAATTAGTGTTGGTCTAAAGTACAACGAGAATACCTTGATGAAACAGTAACACTTTTTGAGCATAAAAGTATACAACAGTGTCATAACTCTTCACCTTCCAGTTTTTAATAATGTGTTGGACAGTTCTTAACCTAATTTTAGTAGTTTCTTCAATCTCCTTAGATGTTTTCTCTGCTTGATGCATGCCAATGATTTGACCCTTCTCAAACAGACTGACATATTTTCCATGGCCATGCATTGTGTCTTTCAACATGGTTGTTTAAGAAATGAGAAGCAACTCATTGCACCAGTTGAAGTTAAATAACTTGTTGCCTGCTGAAAGATAATTTCCCATATCGTAATTATCCAATAAGAGGCTCATACCTATTTGCTTAGTTAAATCCAGGTGGCGACTTTCTTTTCTTTTCTTTTTTTTGGCCAGGCAATGTAATTACTAATGTTTAGATTAGCAAACTGGAAAATATGGCCTCTTTTTGGTGTTTATTGAAAGCTCTTTTCAAATCTAAAAGCATTGCCTAATTTGCGCTACTTTCACCAAATTTAGCATTTAGTGTTTGGTTCAGAAAACAGTGGGGTATGGAGCAACTTTTCTATCAATTTAGGGTAAATACAGTATGTGAGAATATACGTTTGTGTTTACCACTCTGTGATATTTTTGTTTAATATTTTAATGCTAAAATTAAGCAAAATTTTGCTTTCATTTTTTAAATTTAATTTATTTGGTTTGTGTGAAATAGTGTTGTTTATGAGGTTTCCTATCCTGAACTACAGTATTATTTAGACAAATGTTTGTGTTTTTGTCTGTCAGGCACGTGTAGAGGAGCTTCCTGCTAAAAAAGCAGTAGTGGAAGATCTGAACTCCAAGCAAAAACTAATTCCTGCTGACAAACAGAGAGACGTCAGGCGCATCAACACTCGCTGGTCTCAGGTCTGCTCTTTCCACTGCAAATATTACAGCAAAAGCTCATTAAACTTAATGGGGCTTCACATTATGTAATAAAATCTGAATCCAGTTCCAAGTCAATTCATCACTGAAAGTGTAAAACAAGATTTTAAAAAAGTGATCCAAAGAAGTTATAAGCTAATCCTCTGGGCACAGTTAAAAGTTTGTAGACTCTCCAGTTTGTTGGTTGTACTTTTCAAGTACAGAATGAACATTTTTAACTTATTCTTGAGCAAAAACCTTGAAATTAAGATATCTTCTGGACTAACAGCGGCAACCTTAATTCATACGGTAATGGACCCTTTTATTGATTGTGCATGCTCAAATCAAATATTTGCAATGCATAGTAGTCTACATATATTAAATTAAAGTGCTATGTGTTGTCATTGTATGTTCCCATACAATGGTGAAATTGGTTCTCTGCATACCCATTTGCATATTCATGCTTACTTCTGTTTTTTTCTCAAATCTAATTGACTTTTATTTCCCAGAATCGGGAAAATGGACGTTAAACGAAGATAGATAGATTGATTTTATTTGTCGTTTATGTATATTTGTTATTATCACTGACCATTGCATCCTTTTCCAAAGAAAATGTATTATTAATTAGTCTTAAGTTTGGTGTTTTGTCTTTGCATTCACATTTATCAATAGTTGTTATTCCAAATCAAATCCAAACATCCGGAAAGAAGTTCTTCAAAAACCTTTCAATCAAACAATCAAGATTTATTTCTATAGCACCTTTCATACAAATCAAATGCAATTCAAAGTCCTTTACCTAACCAAAACAGATATCATTACCAAAATTGGTGGCTTGAGTCCAAATCAGAGAACTCAAGTTCATACCACTGTTGAATGCCAAATCTTTTCAATAACAGTGAGTCTTCTCTTAGGTTTCCAAAGCTCTCCCTGAGCGTCAACTGGAAATTGAAGCTCTACTAAAGGAGCTTGGGAAGCTCCAGGGTCAGCTGGATGACCTGTCCACCTGGGCATCAAACACCAGAGCTAAACTCGAGCAAAGTCCAGTCGAGCCACCTTCCAAAGTGAGGCAAACTTTTTTTAAACCTGATTGCTTTAATGTCAGAAAACAGAAGTACTAATAGTTGAAACAAATGTCAATAATTTCTGTACACTTTAAAACCTTTATTTGAAGCTTATTGAAGAAGTACATGTTAAGCAGCCTGAAGTGGAGTTTGTTTTGGAAAGAGCTAACCAGCTGTTGAAGGACACTCCTCCAGGCCACATGGACAAGGTCAGTACAGTATACAGAAAACTTTTAGTTAGGTGTAGCATCCTGAAATATTAGTTTTGTCACCACAACTTGTTGACTCTAAAGCTAAACCCTCTTCTTTTATTTTAATTGAACAAGAAGACCCAAACGTCTCATATCACTACTGACTGACTTTGTGTGTACTTGTGTGTATGGATGGCAGGTGAAATATGGAAAGCTAAGGAAAGATTGGACCGTTATCCTGGAGCTGCTGCGGCAGCATAAGGAGAGGATAACTGTTGCACTTCAAGCCAAAAAAGCCTGTAAGATTAGTTGTTTTTTACCAGAAAAATTAAGTCTTGTGTTGTTTTTGTACTTTTTCGATGGTCATAATGTATACATAACAGTGTTAGTTAGGGCTTTTAATTATTTATTTTACCCATTTTTTTTCCAGGATGGTCATAATTATACATAACAGTGTTAGTTAGGGCTTTTAATTATTTATTTTACCCATTTTTTTTCCAGGATTGAATGATTATACAACATATAATTTCACCAATTTTTAAAGACAAAACTGGGTACTTAAGTTCGAATTTGTGGATTTTCTCTAATCTACACACGGGATATATATGTAGGCTAAAATATTTACAGTCAACGCCACTAATATTTGGTTAATCTCTACCTCAATTGTTTTCTATATTGCTCAATAAGCTTCTGGTACACTTCTGGTTGATGTTGACTACTCTTTTTTTGGAAGAATTGGTAGAGTTAAATTAAACTGGTTTCTTTTGTGGGTGGATTGCTCTCTTCAGCTCGAGGGTGAGGTTCTGCCTCCGGTGGAGGAGTTCAAGTATCTTGGGATTTTGTTCAAAAGTGAGGGGAGAATGGAGCGTGAGATTGGCAGACGGATTGTATGAAGTGTTGCGGACTCTGTACCGGTCCGTTGTGGTGAAGTGGGAGTCAACCTATAAGGCAAAGCTCTCTGTTTACCGGTCAGTCTATGTTCCTACACTCACCTATGGTCACGAGCTCTGGGTAGTGACCAAAAGAATGAGATCTTGGATACAGGCGGTTGAAATGAGTTTCCTCCACAGGGTAGCTGGACTCTCCCTTAGAGACAGGGTGAGAAGTTCAGTTATCCAGGAGAGACTCAGAGTAGAACCGCTGCTCCGTCACACCGAGAGGAGCCAGTTGAGGTGGTTCGGGCATCTGGTAAGGATGCCCCCTCAGTGCCTCCCTAGGGAGGTGCTTCAGGCATGTCCGACTGGGAGGAGGCCCCAGGGAAGACCCAGGACACACTGGAGAAACCATGTCCCTCGGTTGGCCTGGGAACACCATGGGGTCCTCCCAGAAGAACTGGAAGAGGTGGTTATGGAAAGAGATGTCTGGGCCTCCCTGCTCAAGCTGCTGCCCCCGCAACCTGACATTGGAACAAGCAGTAGACAATGGATGGATGCTTTTCTGGTGCCTCATGTACAAAGACGTTCTTGGTTTTCTTATTGAAACATGGCAAATGCTTAACTTGAGAAAGCAGTGTACACACAAACAAATCCAGATGTATGAAACTGTGCGTGCACATGAATCGAAGCACACTTCTTTTGTACATCCCAATCAACATGGAATTCAGCGCACACGAGGGAATACCTGACTCCTCCCTTAACATGCCTCCATATAAATCGATAGATTTAAATCTGCCCTGCACCTGAGGAATCAAAAATATCAAGACCGATAATACTGATGATGACGATTCACTTGTATTTGTTAGTAATATCCAAAGTAAAGTTTTGTATTTTAACCCCCTTTCTCAACAAGTTGCACAGTCGCTGTGCAGAAAGCTGAATTTAGAGTCTGAAAAGACAAATTCAGCATCTGGTTCAGTTGGGGAACTGGGTGTGCCATGTTAACAGAAAATATAGTGAGAGATGGAAACAGCTTTTTTAGGGCAGTTAGTCAAACTATAAGTGGCACTAGGAAAGTGCATGGAAAACTTAGACGTGCTATTATAAAGCATTTACAAAATAATTCACACACATAAGAATACAGTATTTTAAGAAGCGGCTATTCTTCGATGTCTGAATATCTTGACATCAAGTAAAAGTCAAGACAAAGTCAACTTTATTGTCAAAACTGCAATATGTACAGGACATACACAGGATTGAAATTACATTTCTCTCTGTCCCTCGGTGCAACAGTAAACATTTAAACACTTAAACATTTAATAAACATAAGCATAAAATGAAATAATAAAAGTGTAATACTGTCCTGAGTTTTTGCATCGTAGTTTTTGCATAGTAGTAGTATGAAAGTATGAAACATGACATGTCAAGGATGCAGAATGTTGGCAGTTGGGCAGCTGAAGTAGAGATTCAAGCTTTAGTTGATTATTTGGGCCTTAACATGTTTACATACTGTACTGATAAATGGGTGGAATATAGTACTCAGAGTACGTTATAAATTAGTGCATTCAGTTGCAAAATACTAATGGTAATCATTATGAGACAGTTGTTTTTGTTAAATAACCTAATTCACAAACATCAAAGTCAAAGTCAACTTTATTGTCAGAACTGCAATATGTACAGGACATACACAGGATTGAAATTGCGTTTCTCTCAGTCCCTCGGTGCAACAGTAACCATTTAAACACTAAAACACTGAAACATTTAATAAACATAAGCATAAAATAGTAAAAGTGTAACACTGTCCTGAGTTTTTGCATAGTAGTATAAAAGTATGAAAATTTACACCAACACTAAAACACTAAACATTTAATGAACATAAGCATAAAATGAAATAATAAAAGTGTAATACTGTCCTGAGTTTTTGCATAGTAGTATTAAAAAAGTATAAAAAGTATATCTATAAAATAAACTGAAGGTTCTAGCATTGACATTTGCAAAGAGTGGCAAAGCAGCATATGAGTTAATGTACACAGTATATGTATGAGGTAGTAGTTGATGTTGGTATAGAGGCAAAAGTGGCATATGCAGTAAGGCACATTGGGCATCCTTAAATAAGGCTGGTCAGAGAATACTGTATATGTATCAGCAGTGGTGTAGATATAAAAGTAGTGTAAATGTAAACAGTAGTAATAAATGTAAACAGTAGTAATAAATGTAAACAGTATTAATAAATGTAAACATTGAATGTAAACAGTAGTATGTAAACAGTGAATGTAAACAGTAGTATGACTATAGGCAGTGATGTAATACAAACATTAGTGCAAATATGAGAAGTAGTGCAAACTGAATGAGCACATGACCGAGAGTTTAGTGAATAACCCGTTTGATGACACAGAGTCCAGTGTTAAAACTTTGTGTTGTGTGGTAATGTGTGAGAAAGTTTTTTGTGTTAAGGCAGTTCAAATGGGAGGGGAGGCAGAGCAGGCAGAGTGTTTAGCATCCTGACATCCAACATTAGCATCCAACATGCTATGCTTATTGCATGACTAAAGATATTTCAGTGAAATGTAAAACTCAAAAATCTTCTGCCAAACAGAAAATTGTGTCTGTGGTTCTCTGCACTATCAATAAGCATATCTTCATGCGGGATAAAGAGGAACTTCATGGAAAGTGAGTTGGAGATACTTCTAAATCAGATGGAGGCTCGTAAAAAAAACATACTGTTTGACACTCTGTCCTCAGGCTTTAGTGACAAGTGCAGGAGGAATGAGTGGTAGAATCTGTGTAAATGCTGTGGTGTCAGAGCAGTGCACACCTGCTGAAATTAAGAAAAAATGGACATACATTATGGATGATTAACTTAATTTACTCACCAAGAAGCCACCCATCTCGCACCGTGCCAGCTTGCAGTCTGTTCCCAACCATGCTGTTCATTAGAAAGAATGAATCGTGCGTTGAACCAGGCCACCTCACCACAATGTTGGTTAGTTGCTTTTGCACATCACATATAAATTGCACATTGATTGAATGAAAATGTTTCCTGTTAACATAGCTGTATTCATCCTGCGATGATGCTTTTATAGCAGAGTGTGCACAGTCGATAGCACCAATTTAGGAAAATGCTCTGTAGCTGCAAACTTTGCTTTAATGTTGGCCTGTTTAACTGCATTGTAGGGAATTGATAAACCTGGTTGACGTATGGATAACTATCCATTCCACACTCGGCTCAGGGTCGACTGGCACGGTCCCGATCGGTCTGCCAGCTCCCTCTGGATCCCTGTTGCTAGGAACCCCAGTGTGGTCAGCAGCTGTATGTACAGAAAGCACACGGCTCCTCGTTGTGTCGCCCACCAAGACTGGCCGCATGCTCCAAGCACAGTTCTAAAAGGATTGCCCTTGAAAGCCTAAAATGGCTGATGAGCCATTCATCGTCGTGAGCCATAAAAGTACTCTTTGTCTCTAAATACACACTCTGCATATTGCACCATTTGCTCTCCTCTAATAAAATTAAAGCCATTATTGTTGAAGTATTTTCTGCACCACTTTGCACAATGCTTTAATATCCACTGATCTAATTGCATACATGTGGATGTATTAATTGTCCATCAAGTGTGTCCAATGTGTACAATAATGCACAGTCTCCCATTATCACCTCCAAGTGTCGCCACTGGACCAATAACCATAAAAACGGGTGTGCACCAGCCATGAAGTTGGTGTGGGGGCTGCACACATTTCCAAGGTCATTTCATTCTGGATATGTCTGGTTTTACATGAAAAAGGGTGTACACCACATTTTTGTGCATAAGCACCCTTTGTACATGAGGCTCCTGGTATTTTATGCATAGTCTATACCATTTTCAATCAGATTAAGGTCATGGCTTTGAGAAAGTTGATATTAGTCTGATTTTTCCAATCAGAAACCAGTTCTGATGTGTGTTTGGTATCACTGGCCTGGATCACCCAGTTCTGTCCAAGTTCTATCAATCTAGCTGTTGATCTGAGGTAAAGTTGAGGAATTTGGATGTATAGCTCTTTATTTTTAATGATTCAATCCACGTTAAATGCAACAGTATAACCTCATGATGCTACTATCATTATGTTTAACATTATTATTAGGTTTAAAAGACTCACCTTAATTCTTCCAAACTTACTTCTTATCAATGAATCCCAAAAATCTTTATTTTAAAAAGGATTTGTTGTATAATTGTTCTAAAAAGAATGGTTGGTTAATAAAACAATGCAAATCTTGTAATTATTATGACATTAATGCCCATGAGTGTATGAAACCATTAAAAATGCAACTCTTACAAAGGATTTGGTACATTTATTATATGTATGTATCTTCCACGTCAATCATATTCCTCTAACCTTATTTGTATGTCCCAGATGAAACTCCGTTAGAAAGTTCCCAGCCTGAATCTGCAGCTCTTGCTCAGTTCAACAAATCCTGGGCTGAGCTCGCCGACTGGCTGACCATGTTGGATAACATGGTTCAGAACAAGCAAGTGGTGGTGGCTGACCTGGACGACATCAATGAAAATATTGGCCAACTTAAGGTTAGTCTTGGAGCTAGACTGCAACAAACAAGTAAACTAAAATGAATAATTTGATGTTTTTGTGCTTTTTTTCTTTTTTACTATTTAAAGTTTACACACACACACACAAATCCTGCGTTGTTTATATCGTAAAATTCGAAGCATTTGTTTTTAGGCATCCCTGCAAGAGCTTGACCAGCGTCGCCCCCTACTGGAAAAACAAGTCACAGCAGCTCAAAATCTAAAGAACAAAACCAGCAACCAGGAGACCCGCAACAACATTACGGAACGCAGTAAGTTAAACACTTTGCTTCATGTTTTAGTTCAAGGATGGAGAAAGCATTCCTCAATTTTTGTTTTTGTTTTTTATTTTACTAACCCATACAGACCACGTTTGATATTCTTCCATACGAGCAGTTAATAAATCATGTAATCTTAGATTTTTTAATTTTTATTGACTATGCTTCATTTTTATGTTGTTGATGTTTTGCCTAATTCGAGGAGTTTTCTAAATTGGGTCTTTAACAACAAGAATATTAAAGGAGACCAAATAATGGTCCTATAAATTTTTATGGTATGTCTGTGGGCTATCCAGACCATGTTCATTCAATTTAATGCACAAAATAATTCTTAGATAATAAAATATCCCCTTTCTAGTTGTGCCTTTTCTGACTTCCGTTCTGAACAGGCTGTTTATGATAATGAGCTCTGAAGGCCACGCCCTTCAAAAATCTGTTTACATTAACTCCGCCCTCCAAAGGGGACCCTGAGTCAGACCCAGAGGCAGACGCCATTTTGGGCAGGGCAAATGAGGCGCTGACGCGTCGCGTAGGCCGCTGAGAAACATCCATAAGTTCACCCTCCATGTTAAAAACTCTTCGTCTGACTCTTCGAAAACAAGCAATAAGGCTGCAGAGTAACACACTGGCTGCTAACTGCTATACACGCTCTCTCTAGCGGGGACCGCTTTTTTTGACGGACCACATCCGGCGCGGACCGGATATGGTCCGTGAGCAGTCGTCCGGTTGATTTAAGAGCCCGTAAATAAGTTTTACTGATAGATAATTAGTTATTAGCGGTACTGCATTTTAACAACAACGAAACATCGAACTCTGAGATGAACTCAGGAAAAACAACCGTGACGTCTTTTATACTGAAGTGGGTGGAGCATCACCAGGGGTTGCTAGGTGAGGGGCTGGACTCAGGTTGGGGTGGGTTGTCCTGGCGCTTGTGACATCACAAGCGCCAGGATTTGAAAACGAGACATTTATATCACTGAAAAATAAATATACTTAGAGTAAATATACCACTGGGTGCATTTTTTTGGCCCTAGGACTGTTTTTTTAAGAAGTACATAACCAAAGTTGAGTAAAAAAAACATTAAAAAGTGAATTTTGCATCTTTGGCCCCCTTTAAGTCAAGGCATTTTGTCTAAATATTTTTGGAAATGTCGTGTCCTGAATGATTTGAATTTGACACCAAGATACACGTTCTAATAAATTCTGTATTAGCAAAGAGGATTTTTTATTGCCAATTCCAAGCACTTTCGACTTCAATGTTAAAGTTTTATTCATCCAATTTATTAAAGTACATTGAAAATCAATAATCATAATTCTTCTAAGACCTAGTTATCACACAATAAAGTCATAGGAATAAGAAAGTCCACGCTCTTTCTGTAATGATGAGGTCCATACCGACTGTCCCTTGTCTGGACATGCCCAAACCATCTCGGTCTATTCTCTCCAACTTTATCTCCCAGTGTTTCAACATGTGCTGTACCTCATTCCTAATCTTATCCATTCTGGTCACTCCTAAGGAGAACCTCAACATCTTCATTTCTGACACTTCCAGTTCTTTCTCCTGTCTTATCATCTCCAGACCATACAACAAAGCTGGTCTCACCACTGACTTGTAAACTTTTCAACTTTTTTTGCACATTATGCCAATTTGAACACATAACGGTACATTTTCAAAATCTATTCATCTGTAGTAAAAAATACAGTACACTGAAACAAGTAAGAAGCAATCACATACTCAATGATTAGGCTTAGGATTTTGGAGTTACAGTTCTTCAGGTTTTGACCATATCTGTAGTTACAGTATATTGGTGGGTGTTGGAATTTTTTAATAGTATATACGTTAACACACTATTTTTTCTATAAAAAAAAACTTCTTAAAATCCCTGACAGTTTAGGCTCCATGACTGATTTTGTGACAATTTTCCTTTGAGATACTATAGGCCACGTCCACTTCTCTTGTAAAATATTATTCTTGAGATATTAGCTCAGGTCCTTGTCCTAAAGGTCTGTACCAGATTTTGTAAAGATCCAATTGGCCATTTTCGCAGAATGGTTTTTATTTTTATGTTATAGCGCTCCCTATATGCTAACGTTTAACAAGTTTGGCCCAACAACTCATAATGAACTCCCCTAATAGGTTACAAATGTGTTTATCTAGTTTGCCAACATTATTTGCCTTCACAAATCTTCCAGGTTTTAACAACATAATTATTCTTCCTTGGACATTTATAATCCAAATGGCATCTAAACTTTATATGGAGTTGTATAGTGATAGACTTTAAAACATTTGAAAACCATTCAAAAGTAGGTTTTTCAAATTTTGCGATGTAGAACAATTTTTTTGCTGAAATGGGCGTGGTCTATAACACCTGACTCCGTAGCATACAGGGAACTTAGGTTTATAAGCCATAAAACTTTGCGACTTACGGTTTAGAAGTTAAACAACCAAACACAAAGTTGATTGCAAAATTATAATGCCTCCTACAGGCGAACATGTCTGAGTAATTTTCTCTGTTGTACTCACAGACCACAGTTACTACCATGTAAATATCGTCTTAATACACTATGGGCAGTTTGGGCTACAGCATGACTTCTACGGAATAAAAATATAACTAATGAAATACAGAACAGTTTCAATAGGGTTGAAAGTTTCCCTGCTTCCACTAGCTTGGACCCTTAATTACTTATATTTGGAAACATGTCTATGCTGCATTCCAGCACAAGCCCCCTCATACTAACTGCAAGCATGTAGGTGAAAGGGTGGTGATTTGGGTTGGTTTTGCAGCCGCCAAATTTTAGCACCTTGTCCTCACTGAGTCATCTCATGTACTCTAGTTAAATGTGAGGCTGTCTGACAACTAGCTTGTCCAAAATTGGGTCATGAAATTATCCCAAAAAACAGCAAAGGTACTACAATGGCTGAAAATATAAAAGTCAAGGTGGTCAATGGTTAAGTCAAAGTCTAGACCTTAGGCTGACTGAAATGCTTAACTAGGACCTCACTGAAACAGAAAAAAAAGAACCAAAACCTCAATAAACTAAAGCAACAGTGTAAAGAACAGTGGGCCAAAATTTATCCACAACATTACATGAGACTGATAAAGTCACTACTGAGAGGGATTGCCACTAAAGGAAGATCTACAACTGGGCGGCCGTGGCGTAGTGGTAATGGCAGTCGTTCCCCGATCGGAAGGTTGGCGGTTCGAATCCCGGTTCCCCACACCATGTGTCGTTGTGTCCTTGGGCAAGACACTTAACCCCGAGTTGCTCCCGGTAGGACTGGAAAGCACCTTGCATGGTAGTCTGCCGCTACCGGTGTATGAATGTGTGTAGCATTCAATGTGTGTAGCACTTTGAGATTTTCACTAATGAAAAGTGCGTTATAAATTGAATTCATTATTATTATTATTATTATTATTAACTGTTCCTGGAGAACTCTCATATGCTCGGACGAGATATGTGCAGCTGGTTGAATGTGATAAAAGGCTCAACGTGTGTGTCTCGTTTTTCTCATACCACAGCATCACACGTTGAGAGATCATCTTACACCTTACCCTCCACCATCCAAGGTTGCAGGGTAACAAATTTCTGGTTGATCTCTGGGGGTGATGTGTCTACCTCTGCTATCGAAAGAGGATGCCAAAATTGCGTATAATTGGATGTATACAGTAACAGGTTTCCTGTTTTTGGAATAGTCTGGATCCTGGTTTATCAACATACAAAGAAGACAGTTGCAGCTAATTTGGACCTCGTCAGGCTGCTGTCTATGTGAAGGTCTGGTTCGTGATTTGAGGACTCAAAATCAGTTGATTTATGAGCAAAAATGTAAGTTGGAAGTGAGTTGAATCACAGGCCACCTGCTGCTTTGGGACTCGTCAAAAATGAAAGCCATCTTGAAGAGGCTCATAAGCACGGACCAGTAGAATACACCCCTAATCTGGCAATTTCGGACCTTGGAAGTATCGGCACAGACTCGAGGCTGACAAGAAAAATATTCTGCCTGAATAAATAAACAATTGTGGTTATTTGAATCTCTCCTCGGCTGGCCTTGAATAGGCTTATCAATTTCTCCTGGAAAATGTGTAAACTAAGGAAAAGCTTAGTCTATTGCAACCCCCCTCCCTCCCCGTGGAGGCTTATCAGAACTGTGCCAGCTGATCTTCATCTTATCAGGACAATGGACTATCTGTTTAGTGCTTCATGGACTGCCTCGTTGTAAATGCATATGTAATAAATGCACTTTAGCTGGCAGTTTTTTGATGTCTTAAATTGTGACCTGTTAGGACAAGGTGTGAAGAGATCTTTTATGTAATGCCACAACCCCTCTCCTCATGGCTTTGTCCCTTTTTCTGTTGCACTATATAGCAGCAGCTTTGTGCACTCCGTCCATCTTTCGGACAACTGTACGTACATATTCACATTGTATCGCGGTGCAATGAAAATAAAGCTTCTTCTGATTCTGATACAAGCTGTCGAATCACGAGCTTGGCTTAATTTACCACACAGCAATTATTATTATTTTTTTTTTAGTAAACCCTTTTGGAATCTGTTGTGGTTTTGTACACTTAGGTCAACTAATTGTGTAATGATACGTAAAACGTTAAAATTGAATGTTGGTGAACTGTCTTTTTCAATTGACTTTATGTAACCTAGAACTACCAGTACTTCAACCATTTCAAAACAATATGCAATCAGTCTTGTTACGACTAATTAGCTTTAATTCCGTCAATGGTTTGGCCTTTTCTTAGCAATTTCTAACACAGAAAAAGACAATGTTATTAGATTTAACAGATTTAACTTATATTTAGAAAGCCATTGGTTTTGAGGTAAGCGATACAGCTTGATTTGAGCAGACTCCTATTGAACATTCTTTACAGCTGGTTTTCATTGAAATTAGCTCTGCAGTGATGGAGAAATGCAGAGATGACACAGCTGTGACATTGCGGCACTGTTTAGTTTCATACCAGAGGCAGTGAACAGAAGGTACATTTGTTCAGCAATTTTTAATCGTAAGTGCTTTATAAGTACATTTATAGCTGTCATGATACAGTTGACTGCCAGCGAGTTGTTCCTACTGTATGTGCGCACACTCATCGTGATGATTTTACTCCGTGTTACACACACATTTCTACATCGTTCTCCTTAAGGAATAAAAGGTAAAAGGTCGAAAGGTTCTGAAAAGGTGAGCAGTTTATTTAAATGGTAAATGGAGCTTACTTATATAGCACTTTCCAGCCCCTTTGAAGGGCCCCAAAGCGCTTCACGGTACCAACCATCCACCCATTCATACACACATTCATACACCGGTAGCGGTAGACTGCCTTGCAAGGCGCTGCCTGTCCTACTGGGAGCAACTCAGGGTTAAGTGTCTTGCCCAGGGACACAACGAGGTATGCCGTGACCGGGGATCGAACCCGAGACCTTCTGGTCCTGAGCCGGCTGCCCTGCCTCTACACCATCTCGGCCCAAATTTAGATTTGGTGACAGGAATTGGTCAGCATTGAAAAAATTCTGAATACTGTATTTCCAGCATTTTTTTAAATAATATAAATATTGTGCAAATGCTAACTTGTTGTTCTCACGTTCTACATTCTTTCGCTTGGGTCAACGTAGCTTGCGGTACAGTTGATTGAGTTTAAATCATGCTCAAAAATGTGGGCGGAGTTGTGCCACCGCTTTGGTGTGGGGGATAAAGCGCGCGGCACATATACTGAGGCTGAGCCTCTCTGCAGGCGTCGCGGGTTCGTGTCCCAGACCCGACGAGCTGTTTCTGCAGTGTCTCTCCCTTCTCTCTCTACCCGTTTCGCCCTCTCCTTCTACAATAAAGGCCACTAGAGCCCAAAAATGTAAAAAAAAATAAAAATAATAATAATAATAATTTGGGCGGCGTTGTCTCAAGTCCTTCTTAATTTTGTCTGAAGAGACTCCAACCCATCTTTAAAGCTGTATTTTCATACTTTTGCAGATGCTGTCCTTTGACAGAATACATTTCAAAGTTAAAATAATAATAATTAATAATATTCAATAAAACACTAATCTAAATCTTCAGATTTTCATTATGAAAGCATACTCCAATATAATGTATCATCAAAATGGGGATGTCTAGAAAGATTGGTAAGAGCAAGCTAAGTTGGATACAATATGGGTGAAGTTGAGCAACAAAATACTGTAATGTGCATGTCCAAGAATATAATTTTGAAAACCATGTACCGATACTTGAAAATAAACCATGTTTATAAAGTATTAGCAACACTCTAAAAAAGCTAAGTCTGGTCCTCTGGACATTCAAAAAATAAAACAAAACAAAGCAACAACAAAAAAAAAAAATTTAAAAAAAAAATGAATGTCCAGAGGACCAGACTTAGCTTTTTTAGATTTTTCTACCTGGATTATTGAGCATGCATCAGAGTATTAGCAACACAATAAAAATAATTGTCAGAAGGGCCCTTTTGATTGCAAACATTTAAAATTGAGACTGCATTTTTATTGTGCAAATTTTTGTCAAGTATGAGTTTTCAACGTGTCTTCACAAGTCGAAACCTGAGAGATACTGCCTTTCTGAACCAAAAGATGGAGTATATAGAGTCTCTCAGAAACTACCCATTGGTTGTACTTTTTTTTAAAGTCAACCCAATTCAAGAAGGCTCCAAAAGCTTGTCAACCTTAGCAAACACAAAAACTGGTACAACTCAGCCAGCTTTACAGATATTGAAACACATTTTGGCATGGTAATAGATGAGCATGATCTACTCATACTCTAATTGACAACACAGCATAATGACTGCTTCGCTAAAGGTTTTTAATTATGTTGTTGAAACTTTGGACGCTAAGAATTACTGTGCTGCATTTTACTTAAACCTGTCCAAAACCTTTGATATTGTAGATCATGACATCTTATGCTATAAGTTCTCAGATATTGGCTTCTCAGATCACACTGTTGGAAGGTTCTCAAACTCTCTTCCATGTTGACGGCAATGTGCTCAACATAATGGTACTTCATCTAGCTACCTAACGGTCACCAATGGTGTGCCACTAGGCTCTGTTTTAGGTCCCACTCTTTTTACAATTTATATAAAAAATGTAGGTTGATGGACCTCCTTGATCATGTGAGCAGCTGGTTTTGGCTGTCAGCAGCAAACTGGTTGATCCACTATGAGAAGGTGCTATTTATAAGACTGAGCTGAACACAGCTCCTCAGACTGAAGAAGTCTTTCGGATGAAAGATGAAATGTTTCTACATTATTTTTTTTTGAATGTCCAGAGAACCAGACTTAACTTTTTTAGAAAAGGCAGATATGTTCTTGTTTTTAACATTTCACTTCGTTTTATGGCACCCTTATTTATTGTTTTATAAACTACTCATTTTAACTGCATTTTTACTGTAGTTTATTGTTGTCATTGTTTACTGTTATTGTTGTCTGTGCTTTATGTGTTCAAGCTGGAACAGGCCCCTCTTGTGAATGAATCCTCGTGGCTCAATGAGACCGGCCTGTACAGTATATATAAAGGTTAAATGAATGAATGAAAAATGACTGCGCAAGTTGTTTGTTTATAGCTAGTTTTGGTATTATTATTTTTATTCCAAGAGAGCTGGAGCTAAAGAAAGGCCAAATTTCTAGGGATGGGGCCGATCCGATCCAGTATCGGTATCGGCATCCAATACCAGCATAATTTACACATCGGATTTTCCGATCCAACTTGCCGATATTTCCGATCCATGATGTATGTCAAAGAGTACTTATATTGCACCATACTCTGTGACTTCTGTCTTAACATTGTGTGAGTTAAAGCCAAAGAAGACACTCTGAGCCTCACAAGTATTACCCAAACTTTAATAGCACACAAGAGGCAGGTCTATATCACAGACGTCCTTCTGACTCATGGTGCAGCCTGGAACACTAAAATATTGCCAAGCATTATGGGAAATCAACACAGTCCACTCCCTATTTTTTAATTTCATTTTTGATTGTGGCACTATGAGTTGTAATTCTTGTTGGTTTTGATCAACGGATACAGATTTAAACTATACATTGAATTTACATTTATAAGATGGTGTAGTGGCAGGGCTTCCGACTTGGGACCCGAAGGACCCGGGTTCTAACCCCGGCCACTACACACCTTGGGGTGTCTATGAGTGCACACCTATTTCTCCAGCTCCCCGGGCGCTTTCTATGGCTGCTCACTGCACCACCTGGTGGTGGTTGGGTTAAATGCAGAGACGAATTTCGTCTGTGTATGGGAAACATACACAGATGACAAAAATGGACATTATTATTATTATTAAATTCAATGTATAGTTTAAAAATCAAAACCAACAAGAATTACAACTCATAGTGCCACAATCAAAAACAAAACAAAAAAACGGGGGGTGGACTGTGTTGATTTCCCATAATGCTTAGCAATATTTTAGTGTTCCGGGCTGCACCATGAGTCAGAAGGACGTCTGTGATATAGACCTTCCTCTTGTGTGCTATTAAAGTTTGGATAATACTTGTTGTGAGGCTCAGAATGTCTTCTTTGGCTTTAACTCACACAATGTTAAGACAGAAGTCACAGAGTATAGTGAAATACAGGTAGTCCCCGATTTACGAGCGCTCTGATCTACGAGGTTCCGGACTTACGAGCTGGCGAATTATTGGAAAAAACGCAAAAAATACTGAGTTTTCCTGTGTTTTTTCACCACAGTTCGTTAGCTAAACATGTGGACACACGTTTCCGATCATTTTTATGCACTCATAAGCAGTTTTTCGATGAAAAACGAGTGTTCGTAGTCGCGCTAGCAAAACCGTTCCAATTTACGAGCGAAATTCCGGACTTACGAGAAGCGTGGCGGCCGTTCCAAATTACGAGATTTCCGGTTTACGAGCGCCTCGTTGTAACGGATCTCGCTCGTAAATCGGGGACTACCTGTACATGTATTCTCCGTTCAAGAAATTCATTATTACAGCCTCATATACCTGAACGGTATCGGATCGGAAAAGTTTTGGTATCGGTCGATACCCAGATTTAAGTATCGGGATCGGATCGGAAGTAAGAAATGTGGATCGGTGCACCCCTACAAATTTCTATAAATTGATATTGTTGGGTAGGGAAATGGGACATTTTCTTTGGCTGGGTATTGGTAATGGTGGGGTACTGTGCACTTTTTTTTTTTTACATTTTACAATAGAGACCATTCTAATATGTGCATAGCCATTTTAGCATTTAATGCCAATGTGCTTACAAATTTTCAAATTGTATGCTTTTTTGTCCATCCCTTTCCATGTCTTTCTTCCATTGTAGTTGACAGGCTTCAGACTCACTGGGAAGACTCTCAGACCAAACTCTCCGATAGGCTCAAGCAAATTCTCAACATGCTGCAGGACTCTACAAACTGGTTGGATGCCAAAAGGGAGGTGGATCATCTCATCAAACAGGCCAGGGAAAGGCTCGAATCGTGGCAGGAGATCACATACACTGTGGACGCTCTGAGGAAGCAGCACGCTGATCTGAGGGTGGGTTACACTTACTCAGTGACTGCATAAACTTGGCCCACAGTTCTGTTGGTCTTACAGTAAAGTTTATCCCTAATCCCATTAAAACATACCAATAAATTATCTAAAGTACACAGGCTCGTTTCCAGTGAGAGTTGGACTCAGCCAAGGTTGCCCTTTGTCACCGATTCTGTTCATAACTTTTATGGATAGATCTAAAAAAGCTAAGTCTGGTCCTCTGGACATTCAAAAAACAAAACAAAACAAAGAAAAAAAACTGTAGAAACGTTTCGTCTTTCGTCCGAAAGATTTCCTCAGTCTGAGATGAGCTGAATACAACATCTCAGACTGAGGAAGTCTTTCGGACGAAAGACAAAACGTTACCACAGATTTTTTTTTTGTTTTGTTTTGTTTTTTGAATGTCCAGAGGACCAGACTTAGCTTTTTTAGATTTTTCTACCTGGATTATTGAGCATGCATCAGGGTATTTTATGGACAGAATTTCTAGGCGCAGCCAAGGTGTTGAGGGGATCTGTTTTGGTGGCCTTAGAATCACTTGTCTGTTTTTTTGCAGATGATGTGGTCCAATTGGCTTCATCAGATCGTGATCTACAACTTTCACTAGAGCGGTTTGCAGCCGAGTGTGACGCGGTCGGGATGAGGATCAGTTCCTCCAAATCCGAGGCCATGGTCTTGAGCCGGAAAAGGGTAGCATGCCCTCTCCGGGTCGGGGAGGAGGTCCTGCCCCAAGTGGAGGAGTTTAAGTATCTCGGGGTCTTGTTCACGAATGAGGGAAAACTGGAGCGTGAGATCGATAGGCGGATAGGTGCAGCATCCGCAGTGAAGCGGGCGCTGTACCGGTCTGTCGTGGTGAAGAGAGAGCTGAGTCGAAAGGCAAAGCTCTCAATTTACCGATCGATCTACGTTCCCACCCTCATCTATGGTCATGAGCTTTGGGTTGTGACCGAAAGAACGAGATCTCGGATACAAGCGGCTGAAATGAGTTTTCTCCGCAGGGTGTCTGGACTCTCCCTTAGAGATAGGGTGAGAAGCTCAGTCATCCGGGAGGGACTCGGAGTAGAGCCGCTGCTTCTCCACATCGAGAGGAGCCAGTTGAGGTGGCTCGGGCATCTGGTTAGGATGCCTCCTGGACGCCTCCCTGGTGAGGTGTTCCGGGCATGTCCCACCGGGAGGAGACCCAGAGGAAGACCCAGGACACGCTGGAGGGACTATGTTTCTCGGCTGGCCTGGGAACGCCTTGGGATTCCCCCAGAGGAGCTGCTCCAAGTGGCTGATGAGAGGGAAGTCTGGGCCTCCTTACTTAGGCTGCTACCCCCGCGACCCGACCCCATATAAGCGGAAGAGAATGGTTGGATGGATGGATGGATGGACAGTCTTCCATTGAGCATGAAAAGTCTAAACAGATGACTGCAGTAGAGGTTGTTTAGGCCATATTTAGCTTCAACTCAACTCAACTTTATTTTGGTAAATTAAAAACATTACAAAAAGGAAAACAGTATAAAATGGTAAATCAATCATTTACCAAAAAAGGATTACCGGTAGGCTGAAGCCAAGGCTTACCGGTATACTTGCCTACCGTATTCATAGTCTCAGCAGTCTACATAACAACAGATTTCAACTGTCCATACACATACATACATAAGTACACATTCAGACATTTACCATATATTTAAATTTGCATGTACAGTATATACATACACTTACTCACATGACATACATACATGTTTACACAATACATACATCTACATAACAGTAAAAACTTTTTTTTTATTTTACATGTTAAGGCTTTTTTAAAGCTCACCAAAAAAAGCACATAATCATCATTCAATTAATTCCGCAATTTCACGTCGATAACTGAAATACATCTAGATTTTACTTTACTTTTCTCTTTAGCTTGTTCAAATATTAACAAAACTCGTAAATTATATTTACTCTCTCTTAACTTGAATAATTTCTGAATTCCAGAAGGAAGACTTTTATTAAAGTCTTTTGGTCTACAGAGGAGGTTAGAGTTGACTTGGTCACTGCAAGGGCTCAGGTCCCATTGCTACAAAACAGACCTAAATCACGAACCCTTCTGTTTGTGGAAAAACATTTTTGCTTATGTTGTTTTCCCAAAAGAACCACACTAGACAACAGGAGATTTTTAACCAGCATTTTACTTGCAAGTACCCATTCCAGACAGATTACATACATAGATACATAAAGCATGTGCATGCAACATGTCACAGAAATGAACGTCCTATAGAGTCACGTGCAGACTTTTATACAGCAGCAGAGTACTGTACAGTGGGAGTTCCCTCATAGCCGCGATCTGAAAAACAGACATGATCCATGGCCTCCAGTGAGTCGGCCTCCAGATGGAGATAAGAAAATGTTTTGGGCATGTTCTCATGGCGACAATGCCAAGGAGACAATGAGAGTCAGCGAGACGGCCTCCAGGTCGAGATAAGAGAGTGTTTCTGGAGAAAATTTGATTCTTTGTTCTCAGGGGAAGAATATTAATAATACGACATCCATAGCCTTTAACCAAAAAAATTATCTGGCACCTTCACCACTGTGTTTTAGTATATTGTGTTTGTGCTGTTTGTTTTTTTCCAAACATGGTTCTGTGCATTATTAGCCTGGCCCTCGCCATTCCTGCACAGCTCCGCTCAATTCTATTTCCCTTCACTGCTGGGTCTGGGATTTGTCTCATAGACAACGATTTCTCCGGTCGATTTTTGACCGGACCAATCAGAGAACAGAAGGCAGATTGGCGGATTACCGGACCAATCAGAGAACAGAAGGCGGAGTTTTGAACGACGTTGACTGACGTCGTCAGTTAAAATGGCTGCCGCCACGAAGGAATTTTCCAGAAAACAAGGTAAAAAACTATTATTTCTTTCCTGAGAAAAACTATATTTCTTAGCTGACGTTATATCAGAAGTGTTCCTGAGCTTAACAGTTCCTAAATCAATTCACAAAATGGTCAAATCTGCTGGATTTAAATAGTTTCGGTTTGACATTTTCCAAACAGCCTCAGGGTGCGCTACGAAAATAAATGATAAAAAATCGAATTTTATCTCAAATGTTTCATCCAGGCCAACAGTCAGTAAATTAAAGACATATAATTACACACTGGTAGCAGAAAAAATATCCACCGAGTGGTTTCTGAGCTTTTTATCTGAATAGCCTGGACCTCGCCAGGCTAAGCTAACAAAACTCCGCCTTCTGTTCTCTGATTGGTCCGTTCAAAAATCGAACGGAGAAATCGTTTTCTATGGGAGGAATGCCAGACCCTAGTCAGAAGCAAAGTGAAGGACAGGGTGTGGTTTTAACCAGGCTAGTGCATTATAGGTAAGCCTCAATTTTGGTGTCGTTTGTCATAAAGGCATTGTTCCAGAAGATGTGTTGTTCATTCAGATGAATTTTACAAATCAAGTCTTGCTGCTGTGATCTTGTAGAGAACTTTTTTTTTTTTTGTGCAACCTTTCCATAAAACCATATTTGTTCAATCTGTTTTAACTGTCCTTTCATGAACTTTAACCTTTAACATGCTTAGGCCTGTATTATCTTAGATGAAGCTATTAAGGTTTTTGGAGTTTCTCAGAGCATTGAACGCTCTCACCTGGGGTGAAGTTCCCTGGTCCTCCACTCCTAGGAAGTTCACTAGTTGACTTTAAAGTTTTCAACTTGTAACTATAAAATGATGGACTCCAAATTAGTTTGTAAATGACCTTTACTCTTTCTTAGATTGATGGGCAGCAACATTTGTTTCTCTAAGGTCACTGATGATATCTTTCTTTCGCATTGCATTTCTTTCACATCACCCACCTAACCCTTAAGCAGCTTGAGGATCCCAAGGCCTATGCACATCTTTTATTTATTGATTTCATTCTGCTTTTAAAACATTACAGCCTCATCTGCTCTTACAGAAAATTATTCAGATGGCAGTTGATCCTTATTATTAAGCGGGTTTACTCTTTTCTAACAGATAGAACCGAAAATGTTAGGATTAACGATTCATTTTTGGAATCCAAAGGCATCAGCACTGGGGTACCTCAGGGCTGTGTACCCTCACCAGTCATGTTCACCCTCTACACAAATGATTGTACCAACAGTCTTCCAGGCAATCTGGTTTTAAAATTTTCTGACGACACTGCCATTCTCAGTCTGCTTCACCAGAACTCAGATCTATCCCTATTCTTTACAGAGGTAAACACATTTGTTGAGTGGTGTGATAAGAATTATCTCACCATTACCATAAAAAAAACAGTAACGTACTTTTCGGGGTATAAGTCGCTTCTGTGTATAAGTCACTTTGTCCAATTACTGGCAATAATTTGGAAAAATCCATAAATACGTTGCTTCACCGTATAAGTCGCATCTATTATGCGTCACCGCTGACGCGTTGCACATGTTACGCGTCACCGCTGACAACTCGGAAATGTGGTCCGACTGAGTGTTTACCGTAGCTCTGCTGCAAATGTCTGCCACAGGACCGCACAGCAAGGCTTTTAAGAAGATTAACACGGTAAAAACAATTATTTGTTTGCTAAAAATTATAGCTGACATTATAGCACAAGGGTTCCTGAGCTTAACCGTTCCTTAATAAATTCACAAACTGGTTTATGAGCTATTTATAACAATATAAACAGAAATAAAACGAGAGCTAACACGACACGGTTGCGTCTCTAAAAACACGAATAAAAAAACGAATTTTATCTCAAACGTGTCATACAGGGCAACAGTTTGTAAATTAAAGCCATATAATTACACTCTGTAAGCTAAAAAAAAAATCTGCCGAGTGGTTTATGAGCTATTTATCTAAATAGTAGGTATCTGTTTACGGTAGCTAACCGCTAACAACAAAGCTAAAAGATCGATTTTTTTTATCTCAAACATCTCATAAAGCTAGTCACTTGTAAATGTCCATACAGTGATTACATTCTGTAAGTTTCATAAAAATCCGCCAAGTAGTTCTTGACTTATCTTGCTAACAAACAGCTAACAAACACAGCAAACAGAAGTTGCCTCCAGAGCAGGAGGCCGGGCAGCGACAGAGTCAGTCCGAGCAGAGGAGGCTTTTTTCGGACACATGAGCTGGAAATGGTCGGTGGACTCTCTGGAAGTGTCCCCTAGCGGACAAAAGTGGTACTGCACCATTTTTTTGCCAACATGAAAAACTGTCATATCTGAGCCAAAAATTGGTCTAAAAATATGGGAAAAAAATCCATAAATATGTCGCTTTGCCATATAAGTCACAGGACATGCAAATTAGTTTTTTTTAAAGCAGCGACTTATACGCCGAAAAGTATGGTAGATGGTGTTTGACCCTCGGGCAGTGGGGGGGTCATACCCCACTGTCCATCCACAGGAAGGAGATAAATCAGGTCACTTCTTATAGGTATCTGGGTATTCACCTTGATAACCTCTTAAGCTGGAGTGATCATGTTGACTATGTATGATCCCGTTTACAGCAATGGCTGTTTTTTCATAGACTGAAGATGTTTGGTGTCAGTCAGAACATCATGTTTTTATTTTACCAGGCAGTGATGGAGAGTGTTATCAGGTATGGTATGATGGCAGGGTTAGGCAATTTCTCCATTCAGTCTAAATCTAAGTTGCAGCGCCTGGTACAGACTGCTACGAAGGTGTTGGGTAGGACCAAAAAGCTCTCCCTGCAGTCCATCTATGAGCAGTCTGCACTTAGGCGGGCACGGAGGGTATTGTTGGATCCGTCCCACATTCTGTATGTGGAATATGAGCTCTTGCCTTCCGTTAGAAGGTATAGAGTCCCAAGAAATAAACTGAACCATCTTAAATATTCTTTTGTGCCCACCTCCATCAAAGTTTTGAATCAAAATTTTAAATAGATAATATGTTGAGGCCTGGAAGGTGTGCAAGAACCTTAGAGTTCTCTATTGTTGTTGTTTTTTTGTTGTTTTTTTGTTTTTTTAACTGTTGTGTTTGTAGTCTTCGTTTTAGCTGTTTATATGAATTGTATGTGTATTTACTGACTGTTTGGGCAGCTGCTACTATGCTATATACCGGTACACCACTGAGCCCATGACAAATTTCCCCTAAGGGGCAATCAGTACTTTGTGTATTCTATTCTATTCTTTTTTTTTAAATTCTATTCTATTGTTTTAACACAACTTGTATGTTACTTAGGTGGTCAGACAAGTGATGATCAGTTAACCACTAGATTTAAACAGCAGTACCAGAATTATACTAAACCTCTTAACCCCAAGGAGGCATCAAAGAATGACTTTGTTTTTCACAAACTGCTTTTTCTGACTGGCAAAATATACATATTATGGCCTAAACGGCTTCTCATACATCCAGACTATGATTACAGTATTTTCTGGACTATAGGTTGCACCTTTATATAAGTCGCTTTGTCCAATTATTGTCAATAAATTGGAAAAATCCATAAACAGGTCGCACCTTTATATAAGTCGCATCTATTATGCGTCACCGCGTCACTTGCCCTGATGAAAATGGCGGCCACATAAGCATGCACAGAAGGACTTTTAACAAGATTAACACGGTAAAAACAATTATCTGTCTGCTGAAAATTATAGCAAAGATGTGTCAAATAACTCCAACAGCTAACAGTTTGTAAATGACCACCAAGTAATTACTTTCTGTAAGTTTAAGTAAAATCTGTCCTGTGGTTCTTGACCTATTTTGCTAACAAACACAGCTAACAGTAGTTCATACCTCCAGAGCAGGAGGCCGGGCAGCGACAGTGTATGTCAGACCAGAGGAGGCTACCGCCGGACACATGAGGTGGAAACGGTCGGTGTACCCTAGCGGACAAAGGTGGTACTGCACCCCTAGCGGCCGAAAGTGATACTGCACCATTTTTAACAAAATGAAAAACGGTCATATCTGAGCCAAAAATTGGTCTAAAAATATGGGGGATAAATCCATAAACAAGTCTCACCTCTCTATAAGTCGCAGAGCATGCAAATTAGGCAAAAAGGTGCGATCTATAGTCCGGAAAATACGATACTCATGCAAGTAATGTTTCCAAAAACATTTACTAAATGATTCCATTCATTAGTTTTCCTTTTTTTTTTTTTACTACATTTCTGTTTTATTCTTTCTTCTCTCTAGCTCTTTACAAAGGACCTGAAGCAGTGGCAGGGACAAGTGTTTGAAACTAAAGCACTGGCCAATAAACTGCTGACACTGTATGCCAATGACGACAC
Organism: Garcialebias charrua; assembly: GCA_038048925.1. Lineage (NCBI taxonomy): Eukaryota > Metazoa > Chordata > Actinopteri > Cyprinodontiformes > Rivulidae > Garcialebias > Garcialebias charrua. Next base: position 9,803 of record JBBPBX010003283.1, on the reverse strand, counting down.
CCACAAAGTCACACAAGTTGATGACAACATGATAGCCACATGGACGCACATTAATAAACGGTAACCATTTGTTTTGCTGAGATTATACTTGTGCTCCACAATAAATACTTTCCCATCAACAGACAAGGGAGGTAAATGAAACTACAGAACATTTATCTACAAGTGATAAACTTTTAGACTAAGCCCAATCCAAGATGTACGCCACAGCCAACTGACCAAGGGTGTCTTGAATCTTAGAAGAGTACAATACACTCTTTCAACACTTTTAGCACTTTGAGATTTTTATTAATGAAAAGTGCGGTATAAATTGAATTTATTATTATTATTATTATTATTATTAACACTATTAAGGCATTCTGGAGAGAGAAAAAAAGTGCTGCCTGGAGTTAGAAAGACCGGTCTCAATTGCAGTTCATAGGTGCACCAACTGGTTAATGACCCACAACCCACAGATAAAATGCCAAGGATAGCTCAGAATCGAACATTGATCTGTTCTGATGTGATCTTCTGAACCCTAATCTGAATCCTGTGGAAGGAGCTGAAACATGCCATCTTACGCAGTCAACCAAAATACCGGAGGACAGGTTGAGAAGTCTCAGAGAGAGAGTCACTTGGTTGACTCAAAAGGTTGTGCAACAAAATATTAAGTAAAGGGTATCATCCGTTTATTAGTTTGTATTTTAAACAATTTTGTTGAACTAAAACTCAAAAGCAAGAACTGCCATCATTGATTTGTCGTCTTTTATTGCTACTGTTATCAGTTTTAAATTATTTCAGTGACCAATGTCAGTTTTTTCTTTAACTAAATGTAGCAAAAATTTACCGAATTCTTATGCGAAAGAAAAAAGTTACATTGCAACTCCATCTCATAGAGTTGTTTGTGTTTTATTCCTGCTAAATTCATGATCATGTAGTACAAATAAATGCAAAATAGATCCAAAACCTTTCTCCATCCAGTCAGGAAACCGTAATTGCTTTTTAAAGAACAAAATAGGTGTGCTGTTCCAGATCAGTGGCTTGTATTAACCTGGGTACATCTGTCTGCATGTCCAGTGTTTCCGACAGGGAGGCAGCAGTGGAATCCGCCCTGAAGCTGCTGCATCAATTCTACTTCGATCTGGAGAAGTTCCTCAACTGGCTGACGGAGGCAGAGACAACCTGCAATGTTTTAATAGATGCCACTAACAAGGAGAGAGTGCACGAGCAGCCTGAGGCGGCCAGGAAACTGCTGGCACAGTGGAAGGTACGACACACACACTCACCTCCAGATCCTCCTTATTAAGGAATAAAATGTTGTTTCACAAGGCGTGCAGCTCTACGGCGGGTTGGATAGGTCACACAAATTAAAGATATAACTGAAAGACCTTACTGTCTTATTACAATTATTTTTAACATGGGTCTACATTTTGCTTTCCCAAATCCCTGTTTCTTCCAGAGTTCAGGTTACTCTGCTAAACTTCAGTATTCTTGAAGATGTAGGTAGCGCACAAACCAGAAGTCAAAGCTGGTACAAATCCAACTTTCTTTTTGGCTGGGAACTTTCTGGTTTCTTTACTTTGAAGCATCAATCTCTACCTTCAGAAGCCACATAATCAGGTCCATCTATGGGCCATCTGATAACCATATAATCTAAGTATACCTGTACACCTGTTTTAATAGTCCCCAGAACCAAGTCTAGTGCAACACATTTATGTGGTAAGGACTAAGACAAACAAAGACCAAAGGACTCTTCACACAGACCAGAAACAAAGTTGTGGAGAATTACAGATCAGATTCAAAGCCCTGGACATCCAATTGAATCCATTATTAGGCAATGAAAAGATGATGCTATCACAACAAACCTACCAAGACTCATGAAATGAGTAAGGAGGGTATTATTCAGAGAAACATACAGGAGGAGGACATAGAAAACCCTGATGGGGCTTGGCAGCTCGCAAAGAGCTGGGATCCATGAAGGAGTGACAGGGAAAGCGAATGTTGATTAAAGAAACATATAATAATATAATAATAATAATAATAATCATTTTATTTAAAAGTGCCTTTCAGGACACCCAAGGACACTTAACAAACCAATACAGTTCAAACATTATCAGTGACGAATTGAAATATAAAATACATAAAGATTATAAAATGCAAAATAATAAAAATACATTTTCATTCATTCATTCATTCAACCTTTATTTATACAGGCTAGCCTCGTTGAGTCACGGGGACTCATTTACAAGAGGGACCTGTCTCACTCACACCAAACAACCATCCACTCTCACACTCACACCTAGGGTCAATTTAGAGTCACCAATCAGCCTAACAAGCATGTTTTTTGGTCTGTGGGAGGAAACCGGAGTACCCGGAGGAAACCCACGCATGCACGGGGAGAACATGCAAACTCCACCCAGAAAGGCCCCGGACCGGGATTTGAACCGGCAACCTTCTCGCTGAGAGGCAGCAGCTCTACCAGTTGTGCCACCGTGCTGCCCAATAAGCTAGTCTAAAGAGATGTGTTTTCAGGGCTGTCTTGAACAGAGAAAGGGAGGTGGTGTTTCGAAGGTCTGGCGGTAGAGCGTTCCAGAGGTGAGGGGCAGAGCAGGTGAAGGCCCTGCTCCCCATGGTGGAGAGGTGGGCAGAGGGTACATGGAGATGTAGCGAAGAGGAGGATCTGAGAGAGCGTGATGGGATGGAGATTTGTAGGAGGTCAGATAGATAAGGAGGGGCAAGGTTGTGGATAGCTTTGAACGTGAGGAGTAGAATTTTGAAGATGATGCGTGATTTAACCGGGAGCCAGTGGAGCTGCTGCAGGACAGGAGTGATGTGGTTATAGTAGGAGGTTTGAGTGATGACACGGGCAGCTGAGTTCTGGACCATCTGTAACTTGTGGAGAGATTTGTTGGGGAGGCCGTAGAGAAGGGAGTTGCAGTAATCGATACGGGAAGTCACAAGACTGTGCACCAGGATGGCTGTGGAGCGGGGTGTGAGAGAAGGACGGAGACGGTTAATATTACGGAGGTGGAAATAGGCAGACCGAGTAATATTGTTGATGTGTGAAGTGAAGGAGAGAGTGGTGTCGAGGATGACACCGAGACTCTTGACCTGAGGGGAGGGGGATAGCAGAGAGTTGTTAAGGGGGACGAGAAGATGTTCTGATTTTGAAATAGAGTTTTTGGTACCGACAAGAATGATTTCTGTTTTGTTACTGTTTAGTTGAAGGAAATTGTTAGAAAACCAGTGATTTAGCTCATTGAGACAGTCGGTGAGGATGGAGGGTGGGTGGGTGGAGTTAGGTTTTGATGACAAGTAGAGCTGTGTGTCATCAGCATAACAGTGGAAATGGACGCCGTATTTGCGGAAGATGTGACCTAGAGGAAGGAGGTAAATGATGAAGAGGAGGGGACCGAGGACAGAGCCTTGGGGGACACCCATGGAGACGGGGGAAGACTGGGAACGGAAGGATTTAAGCTGAATGAATTACGTGCGATTAAGACAGACAGACACAAATTTCTCTTTGAGCATATAGAAAAGAGTGCTGCAAGCACCTTCTATCATTGTAAGAACACAATCCCTGCCGTGATGCACGGTGGTGGCAGCATCAAGCCGTGGAAATGTTTTTCAGTAGCAGGCACTGAAAAATTTGTCAGAGTTAAAGACCGTGTAAAGTGAAATTAAATGTGTGTTTTTAGTTTGTCACACGGCATAAATATGTGTTATTAATCACCCATATAAATCTGACTGATTAAAAACATTGGCCCTCATGCACGAAAATGTTCTTATTCTTATCCTAAATTTCTCCTACTTTTGTTCGTACGAAGCGTTCGTACGAACATGCCACGTCAGAACCAACAAAGTCTTCTATCCACAGGAAAAGCGTGTAAACGGGCTGCTTAAAGGTGATGAATTCCACCTGTTCTACTCACCTGCGCGTGCTCGCGTGAAGGTAATTTACATAATTTCCACCCCTCAAAACACCATATAAGGCCACGCTTCCTGCCTTCTGACAGCAGGAAGTGTCCATTCATTCAAACTCATGAAGTAAAATGAGGAACTTCACGCGTTCGGAGATCTGCTCTCAGTCGCGCTGTGGCTCCCCCCCCCCTGCAGGTGTCGGATGGTCAAATATCTTTAATGTTAGTGTAAAGTTTGTAAACAACTGTGTAGTTTCACTTATTCAGAAGAGCTGTGGCGCACCGCTGCCCCCCCCCCCCGCAAGTGTCGGATGGTCAAATATCTCTAATTTTAGTGTACTGTGTTACATTATAGTTTCACTTATTCAGAAGAGCTGTGGCGCACCGCTACCCCCCCACCCCCCGCAAGTGTCGGATGTGTTTTTCAACAGAAGCATTTTAAAATGTCTCTAAACTACAGTTAACTTCATATTAATATTGTAGTGCATGCTGTGTGTCCCGTGGGTCGTACAGTATCAGAAATCAAGAATAAATGGTTTGATCTGAAAATGGCTTCAAACAAACGTCTCGCCGCAGCACGGACAGGAAGAGATCAGTCTGCGAGATGGATGGACAATACTGTAAATGCCACGCTGCAAGACGCGTGCCAACATGTTTTGCAGCACAAATGATGCGCGCACCTCCTGGTCAGCGCGCAACCACCACATTCTGCAGGTTATATTTCGAATCAGATATAATAATCTATTGCTCCGATGGTGTTTGGCACAAGATCAGTCTTAATTCGTACTTGTTCTGCGGCGGTGTATGGGAATTTTATGTACCTGGGTGTTAATATGAGGAGCGGCTTTGATGACCAAGGAGCGCACGACTCACTGAAGCCTGCGCGACACACCAGACAAATTAAACTTAAAATTATAATTCTAATTCAAACAGAATAACCTATTGTCAAGAATAATTATGGTGCGTGATTTTTTTAAACTCTAAATATTTTCTAAATAACGACATATGAAGTTATTCGTGGAGAAGATCCGTCTGGATGACAGCAGACTGACGCTCCTAAATTATACGACAGCTCCGGACCACTCGTAGATTTTGTTCGTATCTGAATAAATTCGTAGGATACGAAAACATTGTTGGATGACACAAATGATCCTTAATCACTCGTACGCACAGGATAAGCACAAATCTGTGCGTACGAACGGTTTGTGCATGAGGCCCATTGTTTTCCTTATAAAATTAAGTCTCAAAAAAGCAGAAAAAACATAATTGTGCCATGGTCTGGAACGCTGGGGGCGTGTCAGCGCGTGGGCGTGGTTTCAGCGCAGTACTGCGCCCCTGTCCTGCCCCCTGAGCGGAGCTGTGTGTGGAGAGGCAGACGGTGCAGCGGTAAACCTGCTCTGTTTTTATCTGAGTTCTGGCTGTAACACCAGCTCATTTTTCCAAGAGTTACGCTGTTTTTAGTGCACTAACAACTCTGGTTTTGTTTTTAAAGTTGAGGACACAACTATAATTCATAACTCCGCTGTTATGTGTTTAATAATAAGCGCTATTTTTAGAAGATGAGCAGCGGACTCGCTGCACCCGGTCCGACCCGATCTGTGTCAGCGGAGTCACGGCGTTTCACGGCGCGCGTGGCAGGATTTCAGCTCCACGCGGATCGCTCTCACACACACACACACGCGCGGGGGTGCGGGCGCGGAGGTGCAGGTGGCAGTGGTCGCTCCAGCAGCACGCGCTGGGTTTGTTCTGACTCCCTCCTGCGTCTCAATGTCACAATGGAGCGGCTGCAGTCCTCCATGCGTAAAAGGAGTGAGAGTCCTGGAGGGAGACGGTCGGTAGCGGGTGCCCTGACCATTGCGACATCCAGGGAAGATGCAGGAACGAGGCATAATTGATTAGCTAGCTAACAATGAACAAAATATCTATGCTATTGCTATCTGATGCTATCTGCGATTCGCGAGTGAACGGATCCACCGAGGCAAGAACTAATTTATATGGCTGGAGCTGCAGGGGGTGGGGCTTTAGACCGCGTGACGAAACTCGGTCACATTTAAACCACGCCTAAAAAATCCTGAAACAGAAATATCTTTAAACAAAGTTTGATCTATAACTCCAAAATTAATTGAGCTACAATTTTGAGACTTTTTACTCATTTACAAGATTACAATTATGACATTTATAATGTTTATTGAAGAAAATATTGAAATTCACTTTACACGGTCTTTAAAGGAACAATGGATGGAACAAAATATAGAAGAAATCTTGAGGGAAACTTGTTGAAGTTTTAAGAGATTTGACACTGGGCCAGAGATTCACCTTCCAGGACCATAACCCTGAACACACTAATGAGACACGCTATGACTTTAAAGAGAACCCGTTTAGCCAACTGAAAATCTCTAATTTGAATTAAAGATTGTTGGACCCCGAAGTAGTAGAGCTGCTGCCTCCCAGCGAGCAGGTCCCTGGTTCAAATCCAGGTCCGGGGGCCTTTCTGGGTGGAGTTTGCATGTTCTCTCCATGCATTAGTGGGTTTACTTCTGGTACTCTGGTTTCCTCCCACAGACCAAAAATGTGCATGTTAGGCTAATTGGTAACTCTAAATTGTCCCTAGGTGAGAGAGAGAGAAAGTGAATGGTTGTTTGATCGTTTGTCTCTATGTGGCCCTGTGATGGACTTACGAACTGTCCAGGGTATACCCCACCCCTCGCACAGTGATTGCTGGACACATGGACCCCCGTGACCCAAAATGGAAGAAGTGGGTAAAAGATAATGGATGGGTGGATGGATTGTTGGACCCCTGCAGTACCTTTCCAACAAGAAGGAGGTGGAGATGTTTGGTCATGAAAAATTAACATAAACTCCTGAGGTTCATGAAGAGGCTTGATACCAAACATGGCATTACGAATCATTCACTTGGGGGAAGTGAATACCAATGAACACATCACACTTGTTAGTTTGATATCTTTAAGAATAGTTCAAAATGTGTTTTCCTCCCATTAGATTACATGAACTAGAAGGATTACTTCAAAACCCCAATTAAATTTCAGGATCTAATGCATCAGAATAGAAAGTATACCAGAACTGATTGAGATAACTGGACTTGAAGACCAAATTCACTGTCTCAGTGCTGGCTGGTATGACAGCTATGTTGACGGAGCAGCATGGAGAAAGTTTATTGGTTGGTCACTGACTGGCAGACAAATGCAAAAAATTCTCCCACTGCATTGTGGGTGTTGAATAGCAGTCTCTGTTCTGGGAGAGCACATATTTTGACCTCTCATCCTGCTCCTACTCACTCTTTTTGGGAGAATGGTTTGTGCTTGGTTACACACATGTAGCATGTTGGAAAATAAAATTGAAAGACACTCGCAAATTCATGCCTTCGTACTCTTTTCACACATAGAGAGTCCGACAGTGTGCGGCGCCGAGATAGTCTTCTGTGTCCAATTATTATGGCAGCTGGCAATGCAGCGTAGCATCCAGAGAGCACACACACACTTTCTCTCCGGGGCTACAACACCATGCGCAGATAAGGTTTAATTGGAAAACAAGCTCAGTCATCATTTTATTCCCACTTTCAACTTCTCTCTGCCTCCCTCCTCCTATCTCCGTCTCACCGCCTTCTGTCTTTCCACTAACTCACAGTGCCCAGCTCCCCCGCCCTCACTTTCCCTCTCTTTTTCTCCAGTATCGCTCACTGTCTCACACATATTAAAGCCTAGGATATTTTACCCAGCTGAGAGCTAATTTCAAAGAGAAAGAAAGGGTGTTTGTGGGTGGGGGACTACGACTATTGGTGACTGTTCTTTACGTCTAGTTTTGGCCGTCTTGGGTAAAGTTTAGAGGATGCTGCGCAGGAAGGTCTACCATGTCCAGGTTGGGAATTGAAACCTTTCTTTGTAAATTAGCACTTTGAACCAGAGTCAACATTAACAAACAATTAGAAGATATGTATAAAATGTACTTACTGTTTAGTCTTTCAGGTTAGAGTTTATATGAGATCTAATTGCTAAGAGTTTTGTCATTTTTGGAAAAACTTCTAAGATCATGCTGGTGATGATTCTCAGTCATCCAGGACATGATAAAATCAGAACAAGCGTTCAATACAGGTAGTCCCCTACTTACGAGTGAGTTCCGTACCTACGGGCCGTTAGTAAGTCAAAAATTCGTAAGTAGGATCACAAAAAAAAAAAAGTTTTTAAATAAATAAATAAATAGATGTACAGTACTGTACAGTTACCAAGCACTTAGCCTATCCTAACACAGTTTTTAAAGATGATGGAATGAGTTGAATTGTCTCCCTTTCTAGCTAGCTCCCTTTATGTGAATGGTGCCTGCTAGGGAGGAGGGAGACAATTCAACTCACTCCTTAACTATGTTAGGATAGGCTAAGTGCTTGGTAACTGTACAGTACTGTACATTTATTTATTCTTTTTTTTTTCATTGATTCAACCTTTATTTAGTCAGGTAAATCTCGTTGAGCCTCGTGGACTCATTTACAAAAGTGACCTGCTACAAACTAAAGAATGATGAACAGCAATGATACAGTTACCTTAAACAATAAACAATAGAAAAACTAGCAAAACATTATAAGATAGATGTATAAAATCAAGAACAAGAACATATCATTGGTTTTTGCCAGGATTCCAACAGATTCTTAAAACCATTTAGAGAGGGCAAGGCCGAGAGCTTCAGATCTTTTTGTAAGATATATCTCCGAGATATATCTCCTAATGAGATGCATATTCGTAAGTCCGGAACCTCGTATGTCGATGCGCTCGTAAGTCGAGGACTACCTATACAAAAACAACTGGACTTTATTTGTAACAGAAAACGTTTTGCCCTTCATCCAAAGGGTTTTCTCAATTCAAAGAGCAGGCTGTGTGAGAGTGAGGTTATAACAGGCTGAGATGACACATACACATACCTATGTAAATTGAAAGCTGAGATAACACACACACATACCTGACATAACACACACACATCCTATGTAAATTGACAAATCACACATCACACCCCTACTGTTAAGGTGTGATGTGTGATTCGTCAATTTACATAGGTTTGTGTGTGTCATCTCAGCCTGTTATAACCTCACTCTCACACAGCCTGCTCTTTGAATTGAGAAAGCCCTTTGGATGAAGGGCGAAAAAATTTTCTGTTACAAATAAAGTCCAGTTGTTTTTGTATTGAACGCTTGTTCTGATTATAAGATCATGTCCAATAACTTTCTATAACCACAAAGGTCAGTTAGATCTTTAGATCTTCTCCTTGTGGACCAACATTTCTTATGTAAACCCAAGCTAAAAGTAATTGTAAACACATTATGTTGTTCTTACTGTTGGACTTAGCAAGTAAACAGGAAATATTTATGGTAGGTCAAATGGAAATGGATATCGCCACCTTGCATGCCAAACACTTAAAGATCTCACGCAATCCGTCAGAGTTCAGAGTATATTTTTGAGATTATTCTCAACTACTACCACAATTTTTCCTGAGAAATTGTAAAAGTTATGGAATTGTAGCCGTTTATGTTTGCCAAAGCAGTATCCCAGTGAGTTGCAACTGTTAGAAATATGTTGGCCTTTGCGAGTGAGTCTCCAAATTAGGGATGCACCGATCCACATTTTTCACTTCCGATCCGATAGCGATACTTAAAAACTGCGTATCGACGATACCAATACTTTTCCGATCCGATACTGTTCAGGTATGTGAATCTGTATAATGAAATTTTTGTACTGTGACTATTCATTTTAACATTGTGTGAGATACAGCCAATGAAGACACTCTTGAGCCTTACAACAGGAAACTCACAAACTTTAACAGCACACAAGAGGCAGGTCTATACCACACACATGTCCTTCTCACTGATGGTGCAGCTGGAAAAACTAAAAAACCGCTAAGCATGAT
>JBBPBX010003282.1:41366-67441 GCA_038048925.1 Garcialebias charrua | reverse complement strand
AGACCAAAATACTGACTGAAATGACTATAGAAAGGATGTCACCGAACTCCATTCTACATGACCCCAACACATTACACTGCACAGCACACCTAGTGACTGATCCAGATGACCCACTCATAGCCCTCTTCCTACACACACCACCCAAAACCCTCCACCTCACAACCATTTGTTGGACACAAGAAGTCTGTTTTTCCCTAGTCTCATTAAAAACAGGGGACACGCCCATCTCACTATCACAACAGTCATTTTTCAAAATGCATGACTCATTTCCACATGTGTCGCTCGCTCGTGACCAGTCACTTCAGTGGAAAGACCTTGGCCATATGGCCTTGGATGCAGTGACCACATCAGACTGGTTACCAGTAGGTGATTGCATGTACTCACCATCACTCTTCATGTTCATGCGAGACATCAACTTTGAGGTTTATGTGACTCCATATGTAACTCCAATCCAAGTCCCAGTTGATCAAACAGCATGACTAACAACAACAACTTTTTCTAAACTGCAGGTTGACGACCCCAGACTCTCAGAGGTCCCAAAACACCTATGGGCCCAAACCAAATATGACGTAGGGTTAATAAAAGGTCAAGAACCGATTCAGATCACTCCTAAATCATCCTACAGACCTAAAATTGCCCAATATCCACTCAAGCCAGAGGCTGTTGAAGGAATAACACCTGTTTTCCACTCTTTGTTGAACGCAGGAGTAATTATTTCTTGCCCCTCCTCACCGGTACGAACGCCAATTTTTCCTGTCAAGAAAATCAGACCAACACCCCCAGATGAATGGAGGTTTGTTCAAGACCTACGTGCTGTAAACGCAGCTGTTCACGCACGTGCTCCCATCGTACCGAACCCCTATGTGATTTTATCACAAATTCCATCTGGTTCAACTTTCTTCTCCGTTATTGACTTGGCTAACGCATTCTTTAGTGTACCAGTACACACTGACAGCGAGTTTTGGTTCTCCTTTCAATTCTTGGGCAAGTCTTACACTTTTACCCGTCTCTGTCAAGGCTTCTGCGAAAGCCCTACCATCTTCCACCAGGCACTTAACGACAGCCTGATGGGTTTCACCCTTCCTCCAGGTTGTGCACTTCTGCAATACGTGGATGACTTGTTGTTGTCCGCACCAACAGAATCACTTTGTCAAACACACACAATGGCCCTCATGCACGAAAATGTTCGTATTTTTATCCTAAATTTCTCCTGCTTTTGTTCGTACGAAGCGTTCGTACGAACATGCCACGTCAGATCCAACAAAGTCTTCTATCCACAGGAAACGTGTGTAAATGGGTTGCGTAAATATGATGAATCCCACCTGTTCTATCAACCTGCGCGTGCTCGCGTAGAGGTCATTTACATAATTCCCACCCCTCAAAACACCATATAAGGCCACGTTTCCTGCCTTCTGACAGCAGGAAGTGTCCATTCATTCAAAATCAAGAAGTAAGAGGAACTTCACGCGTTCGGAGATCTGCTCTCAGTGGCGCTGTGGCTACCCCCCCCCACCCCCCCGCAAGTGTCGGATGGTCAAATATCTTTAATTTTACTGTGTTACATTATAGTTTCACTTATTCAGAAGAGTGGCACCGCTACCCCCCACCCCCCGCAAGTGTCGGATGTGTTTTTCAACAGAAGCATTTTAAATTGTCTCGAAACTACAGTTAACATCATATTAATATTGTAGTGCATATGTTGTGTGTCCCGTGGGTCGTACAGTATCAGAAATCAAGAATAAATGGTTTGATCTGAAAATGGCTTCAAACAAACGTCTCGCCGCAGCACGGACAGGAGGTGGTCAGGAGATGGTGGACAATAAATGCCACGCTGCGCAAGATGCCAACATGTTTTGCAGCACAAGCCCCACATCCTTTCTGTGCGATGTTGGAAACAAAAACCCCTGTTCCTGGACTCAGAGTGCACGTGTGTCGCAGAAAGTGGTCCAGACTGGTGGGTCTGCTGGTCTCACTGATCTAGACGCCTGCCCCCCCCCCGCGCTTCTCCTCCATAGCAGCTCGGTTCTTCAGTGCGCGCGGCTCACGGCTCCATCGCCTGCACAACGCGGCGCACGGAGCTGAGGGCGAGGTGATGGAGGCGGAGGAGGGGGGAAGAGGAGGTGGGGGTGGCACACAAGCGCAGGTTCCACTCGGCTCGGAACGGATCGGTACTTTGGGCACTTCTTTTTTATGTGTGGCTGAGAGGGAGATGGACGCACGGCGGAGAGCAGCGCGCGCTCAGCAGCTTCTCTCATGCGCGCTCCTCCTGGTCATCGCGCAGCCACATTCTGCAGGTTATATTTCGAATCAGATATAATAATCTATTGCTCCGATGGTGTTTGGCACAAGATCAGTCTTAATTCGTACTTGTTCTGCGGCGGTGTATGGGAATTTTATGTACCTGGGTGTTAATATGAGGAGCGGCTTGATGACCAAGGGGAGCGCACGACTCACTGAAGCCTGCGCGACACACCAGACAAATTAAACTTAAAATTATAATTCTAATTCAAACAGAACCTATTGTCAAAAACAATTGTGGTGCGTGACTTTTTTAAACTCAAAATATTTTCTAAATAACGAAATATGAAGTTATTAGTGGAGAAATCCCGTCTGGATGACAGCAGACTGACGCTCCTAAAATATACGACAGGTCCGGACCACTCGTAAATTTTGTTCGTATCTGAGAAAAATCCTAGGATACGAAAACATTGTTGGATGCCACAAATGATCCTAAATCACTCGTACGAACAGTATAAGAACAAATCTGTGCGTACGAACGGTTCGTGCATGAGGGCCAATATGCCTACTTCAATATCTTGCAGAACAAGGTCACAAGGCGTCACTCTCAAAACTTCAATTTGTACAGCCATTGGTCACGTTCCTAGGTCACAGAATCTCTGCTGAAGGGAGAGATCTGGCCGACACTCGCGTTAAAGCCATAGTTTCTCTGCCACTCCCTACAACAAAAAAACAACTCATGTCTTTCTTGGGATTATGTGGGTATTGCAGACATTTTATTCCTAACTACGCGGAACTCGAAGCTCCACTTCGCGCTGTCTGTCATGAAAAAGGCCTTCAAATGAGCTCCAAATTAACCTGGACACCTGATGCATTGACTGCTTTTGAAGCACTCAAGGCTCAGTTGCAAAAAGCACCTACACTTGGGATTCCAGATCCAACTCGCCCGTTTGTGCAGGCTGTGGATGAACGTGCAGGGTGCATGACGTCAGTTTTGCTTCAGAAGCATGGTGACAGGATGAAACCTGTTGCATACTTCTCTGCAAAACTCAACCCAGTTGCTGCAGGACTCCCCCTGTGTTTGCGCGCGGTTGCTGCAGCTGAAAAATCTGTATTGGCAAGTAGAGACATTGTGGGGTACTCTGATTTGACCCTGTTAGTCCCCCATGCTGTCACACAAATTCTAAATGAACAAAAAACTGCGCACCTGTCGACAGCACGCTGGCTGAAGTACCACACTACTTTGTTAGACATGCCTAACATCACCATCAAACGTTGCAACGTACTTAATCCAGCCACTCTCTTACCCTCACCGGATGAGGGCACTCCACATGATTGCATGGCTGAACTTGAGGTTTTGTGCACACCTCGACCTGACTTAAAACAAGACCCTATCTCTGACCCTGACTGGGAACTTTTTGTTGACGGCTCTTCCTCACGTGACATGAACACAGGTTCCATCAGAAGTGGTTACGCAGTAGTGACAAACACACACACCATTGAAGCAAAATCACTTCCGCCTTGTTCAGCTCAAGCTTGTGAACTTATTGCTTTGACCAGAGCTTGTCAGCTCTCTGAAAACAAATCAGTCAACATCTTCACTGACTCACGCTATGCTTTTGGAGTTGTTCATGACTTTGGAGCACTTTGGAAACATCGTCCTTTCCTTCGCTCTGATGGACAACCCATTCTTAACCATAAATTGGTTGCTGAACTCCTTGAGGCCATCACCTTGCCCAAACACATTGCTGTCATCAAATGTGCTGCTCATACTAACAGGAAAGACTATATTTCCATAGGCAATGCATCTGCAGATACTGCAGCCAAACAAGCTGCTATACAGATACCTGAATCACTTCCTATTTCCACACTCACATCTAACACAGAACCTGACATTTCTTTCACACTCAAGGACATGCAGAAAATGTCCACCCCTCATGAACGAGCAGAATGGAAGCGTTTAGGTTCCACCTTTAAGGATGGACTATGGATTGGTCCAAACAACAACCCTTGTTTACCTGAACACTTTTTCCCAGCTTTTGCTACATTGACACATTCCTTTGATCATGTGTCAAAAGGGCGAATGTTAAGAGAGGTTGACACACACTGGTATACAGTCAAATTTTTAAAATATGCTCAACAGCATTGTGACTCATGTCTTGTGTGTGTGTCTCACAACATCTCAAAGGCAGTTAAGACAGAAGCACCAGGTGCCCACAGAAAAATCACTGCACCTTTTCAACACTTAATGATTGATTTCATTGAATTGACACCTGTGATGAACAAAAAATACTGTTTGGTTGTCGTGGATATGTTTTCAAAATGGGTTGAGGTTTTCCCCACAAAACATAACATTGCAAACACAGTGGCTAAAATCCTCTTACAGGAAATCATTCCTCGCTGGGGAATTCCGCAGAGAATTTCCAGTGATAATGGGCCGCATTTTGCTAATCAAATCATGACAGAAATCTCGACCACATTGAATTTTGACCTAACCAAGCACTGCTCCTATCACCCACAAAGTGGAGGTGCAGTTGAGAGAGAAAATGGCACACTAAAAAACAAATTAGCCAAGATTTGTGAGGACACACAACAGAACTGGGTTTCATGTTTACCTCTTGCTGTTATGGGTATGCGCATGCACAGAAGAGCTAAACATAACCTTAGCCCTTTTGAAATTCTTTTTGCAGCTCCACCCAACCTTGGAACTGGGCCTCCAACAGATCCCACGAGTGATCTGAAACACTGTGATCACAACATGATGAAATACTGCATTGAACTAACAAACCAATTAAAATCCATCAGGTCACAGGTCCAAGGAGGACTCCCTGGACCAGTTCAAAAACAATTGCATTGTATTTCTCCTGGAGACTTTGTTATGATTAAATGTTTCAAGAGGAAGCGTTGGAACTCCCCGAGGTGGACAGGACCATTCCAGGTGTTGTTGACCACACACATCGCGGTGAAGGTCGCTGAGAGGGCTACCTGGGTCCACGCTTCCCACTGTAAGCTGTTTCGAGGAACGAAGCCACCAACAGAGGAGGATCAGGACGGGACAGAACTGACATTAGCATCAGAGCAGTCGCGCTGGGTGCCGACGAGGGTACAGCAGCATCTGATGCTCGAATGCTGGGTGCCGACGAGGGTGCAGCAAAGCATCTGATGCTTAAATGCTAGATGCTAACGAGGGTGAGGTAACCCTTACACACACTCTTCCACTCACGGCTGAGGGAACGGACTCAGAGTGAGGCAGCAAGTGCGTGACGGCACCTACGGAATAACACTCACAGTCCGAGTTACGGCTCCCTGTGAAGGCGGCAGGTACCTAAACCTACAACTAGGTTGAGTCCATCCAACCCCTGTTTATTTCCCTAGTTAGCAACCTCTGAACAAACCATGAGGCGCAAAGACTCTATGAACTGGACTGAAACTCACCCATGGACAGTCGTGCTGATCCTTGGCGTCATTACAGGTTTGACCTTTGGCACAATTTTCCTGTGTAGTCACCTTTGTTTATTTCCAAACGAAGGACCCTGCACACCGACAAGGGTAAATAAAAGAAACATTCCAGTATCTGCTTATCAGAAGCTGATTCTTGACTACGAGATCAACTCAACTACTGCATTTCAGTTTGACTTATGTGATGTAATCAATTGTAAAGGCCATGATTTGTGGTATCGAAGTGCTGATCTGTATTTGTGTTTAGATATCTCGATGAACGCTGATGGTTTCCCGGTACACAACACTCGCATGCACAGGTTTGTCCATCAATCAGGGATGCCGTTACCAGGAACTCGTGATCCAACTTGTTCTTGGTCCACAGTCACAGCATACACAGGACGGTGGACATCCACACGCTCAGATTTGACTAAAAACTCAAAGAAATGGTGGGACAAAGTTAGATTCCAAAGAGATTACAACCCAGCAAAAAACCCAATCACACTTTCATTAAGTAAGTTACCTGACCCTCCAAGCGATTTCATTTCACAAACAAAATCAGATTTTTACACTTTCTTAATCCAAGCCGACGTCTCAGGTACAGATCCAAAGGGATTTGTTACCATCAGATTTATTCCCCCACCACAACCAACCATTACACACAACACCGATCACTCAATCCCTGAGTTTGAAAACTTTCAAGGAGAAAATATTTCAGTTATTTCTGTAGATTATACAAAATTAAAACCTGAACAGCTGATAGAACGTGCAACGGGACATGGAGATGACAACATGTGGTTATCATGGTTAGTAGAAGCCGCAAGAGAAGCCCAACTTAGTAATTGTGTAGCTTGCGCCGCGGCCAGACCCAAACTGGTCACCCAACCAGCCCCTTTGTACCCTGAAGACATTTGGGGATACAAATGTATGTTAGCCCTCACCAGAACTAATCCAGAAAACTGCACCACATTGGCCGACATATATCCACCAATTCACAACAAAACACATCCAGGTTCTTTTCGCCCTAATCGCATTTTTAAAGGTTACCATTGTTTCAACTTTACCACAGGAAATCCGAACATTAATTATGGGAAAATCAACCACGATTGGTGTAACACCACTGAAGACGTAGATACTACTGACGAACAAACCCAGAAAATAGGTACTTGGGCC
Source organism: Garcialebias charrua (assembly GCA_038048925.1). Lineage (NCBI taxonomy): Eukaryota > Metazoa > Chordata > Actinopteri > Cyprinodontiformes > Rivulidae > Garcialebias > Garcialebias charrua. The sequence continues at coordinate 60,592 of JBBPBX010003282.1, read as the reverse complement.
AGAGCGGGATTATATTACTATTGCGGAGGTCAAAGATTATCAGTCAAAATCCCTGAAAAAACTATAGGACTCTGCTCTAGTACGTCTTGCAGCACCACTTTTGTTAGTTGGACATCAGTTGACTTCACAACATATTAGAACCAAACGAGATGTAGATTTTAATCTAAATACTGACTCCAAAACTTATATCAATGCAATAGGAGTTCCACAAGGCGTTCCGGATGAATTCAAATTAGCTGACCCCGTCGCAACAGGTTTTGAAAACCTACCCGTTATAGGAGCCATTTTTCCTGTAACTTCAAACAAAAACGTAGCCAGAATCAATTTTGTCCACTATAACGTGTTGCGTCTAACCAATCTCACTCGAGATGCCATTGAAGGCCTTTCTGATCAATTACGTCCCACATCTAAAATGGCAATCCAAAATCGAATGGCCCTAGACATGATATTAGCTGAGAAAGGAGGTGTATGTTCAATGATTGGTGATCAATGTTGTACTTTTATCCCTAATAACACAGCTCCAGATGGCAAAGTATCCAGAGCCCTTAAAGGCCTAAAAGAACTCTCCCATGAAATGCAAGAAGCTTCAGGAATTAACAATCCCTTCTCTGATTGGCTTAATAGAATGTTTGGTAAATGGAAAGGTATTATTATGTCCCTAATCATCTCTGCTGGAGTTTGTTTAGCCATCCTTGTAACCTACGGCTGCTGCTGTATCCCATGTCTCTGTTCCCTGTCAACACGGTTAATTTCAACTGCTCTCGCCCCTGAACAACAGACAGACACTTATGCCCTTCTTCACAAAGACCTAGATACGGATTTAGAAAATAACATGGACACCTTTGCTTCCACTCCCACTACCTTTGTCTTAAAAAACAAACTAAAGTAAAATGAAAATTACATTTACAATAAGAGACAGTTTCCTTTCCTTACGCATTGAGTCCACCCACTTAGAAGACATATTGATCTACCATAACACTGCAGATGGAGAAGACGATCAGGTCACTTTTTATGATTTTTCATCAAGATTGCATTTTCTTGACACAGTAATTGAAACCTTGAAAGATTTTCAGCATACCTACCAATGGCATTTTACACTTCCCTTCGACCTAAGCACTGTCACTGGACAGCACTTCCAGAATTAAAATATGACCTAACTTCATTTTATTTTTACTTATCGATTTCATTTATTAATTACATTTTTCTTTTTAGTTTAGCTTTGCCACAAACTAGGGTCTGTAACCCACAAAAATAGCTCTTGCCATTTTCCATTTGAAGTTAATGAAAGATCCACATGAAACCACTATAAAAGTGAAATGTGTTTTCCTGATTATTTTTTCAGAGTCTGATACTGTCTGTATAGTCTCATTAATTTTTATCTTAAATGTTGTTCCATAAAGGAACAAAAGGGGGAAATTGTGAAAGGAAAAATTAATATACATATCCTAATGTTTTATTATTATACTGTTTTATTGTATGTAAGGCATGATGTCTGAACTGGTGAATTTCTCTCTGCTCTGAGTGCAACCATGCATAAACTCTTGTATTGATTTGTTCTTGTGCCAAGGTACAAGTATTGATTTTCTCCTATGCCAAGGTACAATGAACCTGCAAAGTTTCAACATCAAGAGCTCTCTGTTCCTTTTTATCTTGGTTTATCAAATGTTCGTGTATGAAGGCTGCAGAGTAAACTGTTTGACCACGGGAGGCTACTTGCTCTTGTCCAATGAGATTTAGAGGCGTATGACTTTCTGCAGATGTAACCTTTGCCTGCAAGTGTGTTGTCTCCAAGTGCAAACAAACCTGAGGTCTAGTATCTAACTGAAACCTCCTGGTTCTGAAGAGATGTTTGTCTAAAGCCAACTGTTTCTGATTGTGTAACCCAACTGTCAACATATCCTCCCAGCAGTGTTGTTTTTGACAGCCATTTTGATTTTAGTTTTAGTCATAGTCTTTTAAACTAAAATACTTCTTAGTTTTAGTCTGTTTTAGTCATTTCTATATTTAATGGTTTTAGTTAAGTTTTAATCGACAAAAACTTAAAAAATTTAAGTCTAGTTTTAGTCTTTTAAAAAAAAACATATTAGTCTTTACAAATTAATTTGAGTACGGTAATTTGTTTTGCACTCCCAGGCCAGAACAGAAGAAGGAGAAATCTTTTTTTTTTTTTTGTCAAATTACAGTTTGAGGAATTTTAATCCCATTTTGTGTGCCAGAATCATTTCACAATGAATTGATCTTTATTCTTTATATTGCAGCTCTTAGCTGAATGCACGCAGCTCAAAAACCTGTTTACTTTATTATCTAATTTGAATTACAGTTTTAACCCTTTAACTTTATTTATTCATGTTCCTCAGAGGGAAAATCAACCTTCTTAATTAAACAGTCTTAAATTAAACTGTTTTAAATTAAACTGTCAGCCTCAAATAAATATATCTGAGGGTGGACGTTGTTTGTGTGTGTGTGTGTGTGTGTGTGTGTCTGTGTGTGAGAGGAGGGGGGGGGCGCAGCTTCTCGCTGTAACACGCACGCTTCATTCATTCAGATAAAAGACATGGTGTGGACTATTGATCATAACTCTGAGTTTACTTGACCTAACAACGAGATTTAAAATCTGTAGTTTTGACACTAATTCGCTGAGATGCAAAGTCTTTACTGCTGAAATCATTTCCACATACCTGCGCTATGATTCGCTCCAAAAGGAGGACACATCGTCAGTCAGAGGAGGTGCCAGACACTTGAGTTGGAGGAGAAATTGAGGCAGTGCGCCACTTGTTTCTAAAGTAAAACTATACAGTATTTTGTCCCGGTTTGACGAACTCTGTCTTCCACATGATTGACTGTGAAGCCGCACACAAGCTTGCTTGCTGTTTTGGACCCGCCTTTCCTGTTAATGATTGGGCAAAACAACGCGAGCTTCAATGTGATTGGATGTAATCGCTGTCCATTAATCATTATAAGTTGAAGCGTATCTGCGAGCTGACGAGTTAAATTTGGATGCGCGCACAGATTTTATTGTGCGCTGAGAGTGTCTGGGCAGTGCACCGAGCCCCTTCGTGCAACGTGCAGCTTCTGCCATGGTCCAGGTTGAAAAGGAAGTCACAGTGAGTGAGCGCGCGGCGCAGCAGCACCGCGGTGGTGGTGGGCGTGACCAAACAGCTGACTTTCCGACACAGAATATAATTATGGGCAGAATAAATTATTGACGGACCACAGACTAACATTTTCGTTCAGTCTCGTCTCGTCAACGAAAACTCACACAAATTGCGTCATGTTTTAATCATTAAAGAGCAAAGTTTATTTAGTTACAGTCTCATTATTGTCATGAAAAAAGGGGGCGTTGACGAAAAATTTTCGTTAACGTCACGTCAACAAAAACAACACTGCCTCCCAGCACATCTCAAAGTCCAGATTCTGTTATTCAAACTTGTGGAACTTTCCATGACGTGTGAAGGAGGGTATAAAACTGAGACCTTGTGATGTGCTCCCTCAGAGCAGCTCAGAACAACCTCGTGCTTTGTACTCTGTTGTCTGTTTTCCTTTGCAAAGAAAATTAAATACTTTTTATTATTTTTAAAACTTGTTTCAGTCTCCAGTTTTCTTTTAAGGATTTTTTCCATCAACAGTCCTGTCCCATGTGTAGAAAAACACCCCCAAAGCATGATGCTTCCAGCCTCATGCTTCACATGTGTTTTTGGGATGGTACTCATCATTTAAGCAGGGGAACCTTCTGTGCAATGCATGGTTTTAAACTTAGACGTCTTAAGTGTTTTACCCACAGTAACCTTGGAAACAGTGGTGCCAGCTCTCTTCAGGTCATTGACCAGCTCCTCCTAGTTCTGGGCTGATTCCTCACCTTTCTTAGGATCATTGATACGCCACGAGGTGAGATCTTGCATGGCGCCCCAGTCCGAATGAGACTTACAGTTGTGTTTAGCTTCTTCCATTTTCTAAAACTTGCTCCAACAGTTAATCTTTTTTCACCAAGCTGCTTGGCAAATGCCCTATAGCCCTTTCCAGCCTTGTGGAGGTCCACAATTTTGTCTCTGGTGTCTTTGGACAGGCCTTTGGTCTTAGCCATGTTAGTAGTTGGAGTCTTACTGATTGTGCGGGGTGGACAGGTGTCTTTATGCAGCTAATGACTTTAAACAGGTGCTTATAATTTAGAATCATAAGTAGAGTGGAGGTGGACTTTTTAAAGGTGGACTAACAGGTCTTAATTGTTGCTGATTGACAGGTGTTCAAATATTTATTCACAGCAGTAACACACACCAAAAAAAATTTAATCATATATTGTGATTTCTGGATTTTTTTATTTTAATTTTTTTATTTAGATTATGTCTCTCACAGTGGACATGCACCCAAGATCAAAATTTCAGACCCCTCCATGATTTCTAAGTGGGAGAACTTGCAAAGTAGCAGGTTGTACAAATACTTGTTCTTCTCACTGTATGTTTATGTTTATTAAATTTGTTCTTTTTTTTTACAAAAGAAACACAATACTGTACAAGACAATCCCATAAATGATAATGTACAAAATGTAAAAAAATGAAAGGTAGCAGAAAGAAGAATAAATCTCATTATATCTGCCCCTTTTTTCCAACAATCAGATTAAACAATAATAATCTTCCACCAACAGTACAAAATGACTAACTCTTTCTAATTTTCTAACTAACACAATACACATTACGTCATTTCATTTATTTATTTTTTAAACAAATTCATTTTGATAATTTTCTTAAATGTAAACATTGACTTGGCATTTTTAACTACATTCTCCAAGCCATTCCATAATCTAATTCCCTGGATTGAGGTACAACGTCCCAGCTTGTATGTCAAGCTGAAAGTCTGAGTTTTCAATACCACAAAGGAGGACCTCTTTGGGTGTGGCTAGATCACCATGGTAACAGATGCTTAACTCATAACCTTATGAGTTAAGAATCTGAGTTGAGTTTTGGTCATTTGTCTCTATGAGACTATTGTTCACTTATTTTGTTCTTTTTGATCTCCGTGGTAGATTAGCATAATTTAGGTCCTGTTTATATTTGGTGGCAACTTCTATCTTTAGCTATCAGATTGTGATCAGATACAGCTAAATACCAGTGTGAATCTTCATATTGTGTATTAGCACTTTGAGATTTTTGTTAGCACTTTGAGATTTTTGTTAATGAAAAGTGCGTTATAAATTAAATTCATTATTATTATTATTACTATTATTATTATTGACATTTTCATTCAAACTACTTGCAGAAGTGGTTTTGACTATTTTAGCTTTTTTATTATGAAATGTGATTTTTAGGACAAAAAAATGTTCTAGTTATGACAATGTTTTCTTGTTGGACTCTTTACAGCTTGCTGTCCTTTATGAATAAAGTCTCGGGGGGCGCAAAGTTGTGACGTGTGGAACGCCCGATTTCATATGAATGCACTCAAGTCCAAGGATACATCAGAAACACAATTGTAGTACCCCAAATTTTTTTGTATAGTTTTACATTTTGTCCAGCCAGGCTAAGGGAAGACATTACTAGCATGTTTTGGTTACTCTTCACTGTTTGGATCATGTTCCATTACGTGACATGAAACAGGAAGTAAGGCAAAGACTCATTTCTTCCTTCTAACTGAGGAGCTTCTATTTTTACGTTAGCATTTAGAGTTCAGTGCTTCCCCTAGGTCACCTTTCTTGGCAGGGCACTCGTCCCTTTGATAATTTTTGTTGAGCGGGGGAGGGAGGATGCATGAAATCAGAGCGCTATGTCTATAGCCTGTATTGTGCACAGATAGCTCAAAGTTTGAACAATGTAGCCGTCTGCCACATTACACCGAGATAGACTTGATCAGGTGGACATGAGGGATATTTGCCAGTCTTTGTGTCTGTAAATGACAGAAGGCATTTATGGAAGCTTGTTGTATGGAAGTTTGTTTAAAATGGGTCTCTCCTGTAAAGAAGTCCTCGAGGCTCAACGAGACTTACCGGTACCTGTATAAATAAAGGTTGAATTCAAATTGAATTGAAGTTTTGTCAAATCTGGGCAGAAGAAGTTGTTTTGTCTCATCTTTGCCCAAAGGAGAGACGGAGACGTGGCTGTGTTGCGTTAGCTTAGCGCTACGTCAGTGCACATTGCAGTGTGTGAAGAAACTTGGGAAAGTTGTCAACTACTTCGTTAAGATCTAACAACAAAAAGGTTGCAGTGTGCACAAAGACGCAAGAAGCATGTATTAATAAACTAGGCTTGGTTTTTCACCCCGTCATTCTGGTTACAACAAAATGTACCGGTAGATTAAATTGTAAATATTAAAGTGCTCTTGGGGGTCTTTCTGGCCTGGGGCCCCTAAGCAGTCGCTTGTTTCGATTATGCCTAAGGCTTGCTATGTTAATATGCTTGCTATGTTAATATTGTCAACCAGAAGTAACCATCGTACCCACGTTGGAAGAGCGAAGACAGCTGGATCCTCAAAAATGGCCAGACAGAGATTGACCATAATGAAGAAGTAGAGCAGCACCTTTAAGGCCCAGTGATTGTAGAGGAGATACAGCCTGAAAAAAACAAACAAACACAAAAACACTGCCTTCACAGACAATATGTTCATCTACATCATGTTTCAAATTTGTGAACATTATTTCAAATTTTTAATCAAAGCTTTTTCTATCTTAATAGATGTGCAGAAATTATGTTCCACTTCATTTGCAAAGCAAGTAAAAATATTGCAAGTAAAAACAAAGATATTGGCATGTAATAAATTAATGCAATTCTGTACATGTTTGCACTAGAGCACAACCAATATGTCAGTAGGGCCGATATTTTAGGCCGATATAGGCATTTGGGGACATATTGTATCAGTGATAATTGGCCCCTTTTGTACCAATAAAAACACTGGGAATGAACCGTGTCCTTTACTAGCAAAAGGCGTAATTGTACAATGTATCCAGCAGAGCATTGTATCAAACATGTGGATTACTTTCAAGTCATGGCTGTTCATTTTAAATTTCAGTTTCAGCACAACTGAAGCAGCAAGCATAGCATATTTAGCTAAACAGAGCATGTTTAAGTTTACTTTGATCTGTAAAATAAATATAAATAAAAATAAAAAATCAACAATAAATTCTACTCAATCCTCCAACCTGCTTGTCATTAGCTATGTGTCTCTCAAGCTAACATTTAGATAACCTAGCAAAGGCTATTGCCCTGTAAAACTTTATCCAGAACAATAAATCTAACATAAAGGTAAAAGATATCCGTAACGTTATCTTTGTCATCATCAATGAAATGCATAGTTTGTCTGAAATCTTCACTTCTCTGCAAAGAAAAAAAAATGCAGCTGTGGTCAATATTAATTAGGACTTCATTAATTCATTCAACATTTATTTATAAAGGTTGGTCTCACTGAGCCATGGGGACTAATTTACAAGAGGGACCCGTTACAGACAGAAAATATAAAGTACAGACAACAACAACAGTAAACAATAACAATAAACTACAGTAAACATTCAGTTAAAATAAGAGTAGTGTATAAAACAATAAATCAGGGTACCATGAAACAAGGTGAAATACTAAAAACAAGAACACATTTGCTTTGATTTTTCCATTGACATTATCAAATGTTTGAAACCCCTTAAAAAAATCAAGGTGGCCAACTTCAGTTCCTGTTGAAAGGTGTTCCAGGTTGCAGGAGCTGAGTAGGAAAAGGCCTTTTTGCCAAGTTCAGTTTGCATTGAGGGAACGCTGAAGGTAATGACAGCCAGAGAGCTCATGTTGTAACTGCACTGACGGCGTGACATGTGAGAGGAGATATAAGAAGGTAGCAGACCAAGGAGCGATTTATAGATGAAAATGAACCAGTGTGAGAGCCTACATGTAGATAATGATGTCCAGTTAACCAGTGAGTACAGAGAGCAGTGATAGGTATGGTAGTTACAAGTTATGAATCTTAGTGCACCATACAGGAAACCCGCGAGCTACGAACGAGTTCCGGACCTAAGGACCGTTCGCAGCTCTATTCTGCCGTAGCTCGGGGGTGAAAATAACGTCTGGTTCGTAGGTCCTGGTTTCGTTTGTACGTCACGGAAATAACGCTAACGGAGCCCCGCACACACATTTATCGGCATGAGACTGAACAAGCTGACATACTGGGCCATGTGTTCTAACATACTGGGCCATAAACATGCACAGAACTTTATTTACAAACACTTAACACAGTACACCACACATTCATCCATAAACACACACAGTAACTGTTAAGCATGTACAGTAGTGTGCAGTAATGTTAAACATTGCTATTCAGCATATAGCACATTCATACAGAATAAATAAAAATATAATTTCTTACTTTGAGATGGTCAACGCCGACATCTTAGGTTGCCATGCGTTGATGTTGTTGGGCCGAGCAGCGAACCACGGCAGCTGCTCGAGGCCTGTGTTAGCTTCTGCTAGCTGCGTGTTAGCCAGGCCATGAGCTGGTGTTCGCGCGACGGTGTGGCGCATGACTGAGCGATCGACGATCAATCCGCGGCTGCTGCTCCAGGCTGAGACGTCCACAGAGTTCACAGAGCAATTCCAACCAGTAATTTATCCATATGAGGCAATCCTGGAACAAACAGTCCTCACAACCAGCTGCCGGGAAAACAAACCTACCTAAAATGGCTGACGGGGCATTTCCTGGAACGGCCGGAAGTTGCGCAATTATTATAAAAACGTATCATTTTTATTAAAAATATTATTTATAAAGCCTTTAAAACAACCACAGCTGCAACAAAGTGCTGTACACATGAAATTACCGTAATAACATTTAAACACACACAAAAAAACAATTAAAAAAAAAAATATTTTTTTTTTTATTAAATTATTAAATATGATACGTTTGTAGGTCGGGGGTTCCCTGTATTAGACAGCATCCAACATCTGCAAGGAGTTGGCAGGGGCTTTCATGTAAATAATGTCACCATAGTCAATGTTCAGTACGAAGCGGTTACAAGGTATTTTCTGGCATTCACAGTTAAACAAGATCTATTTCTGAAAAACAAAGTCAATTTTAATTTCAGTTTCTTTATCAAATTTTAAATATATGGTTTAAAAGATGTGCATCGACCAGAATTCCCAATTATTTGTAAGAATCTACAAACTAAATAGGAACACCATGCATGGATGAGATGGGAGGAAGAGTTGCTGGCACAGACTTTCTGTTGGAAAACAACATCCTTTTACTGTAGTTATATTTCATATAGGCTTTGCCCTTTAAGGCTATCGCTAGTGGGTTTATCCCTTTGCGCACAGCACTGGGACTAAACAAAAGTTTAGTGTTTAACATAATTAAAACTTATGCTGCAGTTATTTCTTCCTGCCATGAGGATTTTGGTGACAGAACAGTTTTTAATCACCCACGCTTTTACTGGCTCTGCTCCAGCCCTGGTCCGTATAAATTACGGTGAGACTGGACAATCGGCTCACATTTTTTCTTCAGCTAGCAAGCACTGAGTGTAGAAGAGGATAAGATGTCCAGCACCAACAGCAGCACCATCCGCCTGTGCCCATCCTGCCAGACTGGTTACATTATGGGCTTTGACCAGCACGACATTTGCGAAGGATGCATGGGTTCCCACCACGCCGACCATGCCACCTCCTGCCGTTCCTGTAAGCTCCTCCCTCCTGAAGAGACGCAGAGGCGAGCAGCCTTTGGTGAATGCCGAGGAGGTAGAGGTAGGAGGTAGCAGCCCCCCTACTTCTTCCCATCTGGAGAGCGTGATGGCGGAAGGACGGCCAAACGGATGCTCATTCACCTCGGGCCTTCCTATGTCGGCGACCACTCCGCTCCCAGCTGTCGGCGCTCTTCTCTTGGAACTGCCCGGCATAACTCAGGAGGTTGCTAACGCAAAGGGACTTTCCATGCCTCTCCCTCCCCCGCCCCAATCGGATGATCTGGCGGGAAGGTTTGGCTCTGCTCTAGCTCGTCGCCCTGACCCCATCTGGCCCTGCTTTCCAGCTGTGATGTCATACTGTAACAAGGCTGCAGCTGGGCCCGACAAGCTGATGGCACCTGTCTCTACCTTCACCTCAATCACTAGAGTGGAAGGGTTTACCAAGTGGAGTATTCCCTCAGTTCCCCCTCTGAAACCAAGCCTTGCGGAAGCATGTGGGGCAAAGTCTTTCAGGATGGACCAGCTACCTGTCCCTCTGGGGACGCACGATCAGTTGATCACTAAGTTCACCAACCAAGCCCATCAGTGTTCCTTCCAATCGGCCACGGCAAACAACAACGTTGCCCTGCTGGCTTTCAGCATCTCGAGGAGGCTGGAGGGAGCAGATCTGCTGGAGGAGACGAAGAGCTCCCTCTGCAAAGCTACCGACGCCATCCTCAACTGTGCGCCACCTCTGCAATTTGTTTATCCTGCGTCGCCGCCTGGTTGACCATGGTTCAGAGGACCACCTGGCTCTGCCTCTTGCCATCCATGCCCGAGAAGCTTCAGAAGGACCTGCTGGAAGGTCCCATCACTCCAGATGCACTGTTCAGGGCCAACTTCAAGACCATCCTCAAAAAGTCGCAGAGGACCGACGAGGTTTCAAAGACCGTATGCCACCTGGTGACACCACAGCCCGACCTCCGCTCCTCCTACCCCTCCGGCCACCGGAGGGACTGCCATGGCCAGCAACAACATCAGAGGTGTTACCAGCTACTGCAGCGGCTTCACGCTCCTCCGCCGGCCCCCTCCATCAGGGAACAGCCCCTCCCTGCGCACCAACCAACGACCCAGCACTTCCCCAAAGGTCGTCAGCAAGCGTCGTCCTGAACCAACCAGCCGCAGGGCCCACGGAGGAGGCAGTCCAGGGGGGATTGTGTATGATTTTAATGATGTATATTTTGAAATAAAACAAAAACATCTCTCAAAGGGCAAACTCAACAGATTCCAGCCTTCCTGTCAGATCAACTGATCTCACAGTGGCTCTCCCTTACACATTCCCCAAACAGAACGAGCCGGTAACTTCTAAACAGCTGTTTAGGAGGCCTGCAGCTTGGCAAGTTTCACAAAGCACTCTTCTGTCACATCAGAGGCCGTCTTGTTTTCTGCTGCTCCTGCCCACTCACCACGCAGCGGGAGTAAATGTTCTTTTACATGGCAGTAGCAACCTCCTCTGAAACGGCGTCTCATTTACAAAAGTGTTGACACCCCCTCTCAGTGTGTTCCGGCTCACCTCAGTTCTAACTTGAGCCTGAGCATAGCATAGAGGCGGACAGCCAGCCCTTTCTGTTTGACCCCCCGATGGGTTCCCCCCGGAGAGTCTCTGAGGCGGGTGATTATGGCAGGGGCTCCAACTTTGCCTATGTCCATGAGAACCAGGACACAACAAAAAAATGCGTGCCCGCTCTTCGAGCGTTACTCAGAGTGGCAGCGAGTATGTTCCCTCAACAGGTAGATGGACCGACTGATCAGCAAGGGTTACATGCTGTAGTTTGTAGCTCACCCTCCACTGTTCAGAAGGATTAAAGAGACGGTTCTGTCATCTCCAGAATAGAGCTCGTCTCTCCAGTCAGAAGTACAGGAACTCTTGATTAAAAAGCGTAATTTCCAGAGTTCCCAACAGAGAGGAAAACACAGGGTTGTATTTCTGCTATTTCCTGGTTTTGAAAAAGTGGGAGGGATGAGACCCATTCTTGATCTGTCCATGTTCAAAAAATCGATTATGGAGAGGCGATTCCACATGCTGACAATCAAACAGCTGCTGCAGAACATTCACCAGAATAACTGGTTCACTTACATAGATCTGAAGGACCATAATCCCGAAACACAGAAAATGTCTGCGCTTCTCCTTCCAGGGGGTCCTGTATCAGTACAACTGTCTACTGTTCGGTTACTCTCTCGCTCCCCACACACGTTCTCCAAATGTGTGGAGACAGCTCTTTAGCCATTACACATGGCGGGAATGAGAATCCTTTTTTATCTGGACAATCTGCTTTTATTAGCTTGGTCCAGACAAGAAGCCGTGCAGCATAGTGACAGCTCTATCAGTCATGCGGCTCCTGGGGATGGTGTCAGCGCCTCACGTTATGGTTCCACTGGGCCTGCTTCATATGAGACGCTTCAGAGATGGTTCGCCTGCCTGCACATAGACTCTGTGTGCCAGAAGAAATGGATGATCTCTGCGTCTCCCCCCCCCCCCTCCGTGGAAGCCAATCTGAATCACTGGGGAAACTCCCTCACCCTTTCAGAGGGCGTTCCCATCAGCGAGCTTACGTCACGTCTCAGTGTTCAGACGCATCCCTGTCAGGTTGGAGGGGGGGACGTGTCTGTCCCAAGCGGTGGGAGCACAGTGGCCAGACCACATGTCTCTTCACATAAATGTACTGGAGCTTCTCAGTCTGGAAAGTGACTCAGCATTTTGCTTCTCAGTTGAGGGAACAGAATATGCTGATCCACACAGACAACAAAATGGCAGTAACTTACATAAACCGTCAGGGAGGCGCGTGCTCAGCCCAGTTGTTACACGCCATGAGACAACTGCTGTGCTAGGCACAAAAACACCTGCTCTCCATCGGAGCAGTGTACATCCCCAACGTCCTGAACAGATGGACATCATGTCGAGGAGCGTTTCTCGCAACAGGGACTTTAGCCTCCATCCTGAGCTGATCTCTCTGATCTGGAGTAGGTTTGGCCGAACAGCAGTGGATCAATTCGCCACATGGGAGAACGCTCAGTGTCAGCTGTGGTTCTCACCAAGCCCACGGGATGATCTACTGTTAGGGGTGGACGCTTTTACTGACAGCCCATGGCCAAAAATGTTCCTGTATGCTTTTCCCCTAGTGCCGTTGGTCCAATGGGTCCTGGATTGAATTTGGGAGGAAGAGCTGTCGGTCATTCTTGTGGCTCCCGAGCGCAAAAGAACCATGTGGTTCACGAACCTGTAACAACTGGTGTCGGGCCGGTCATGGAAACTGCCGTGGAGAGAGGATGCGCTCCTTCAGGCAGGAGGAGCAATCAGGACCTACCCAGAAATAGGTCAGCACCTCAGAGTTTGGCTGTTGAACGGATCCGCTTAGAGAGGCTGGGCCTCCCACAAGATGTGGTGCATATAATCCAGGGCACATGAGCAGCTTTCACCATAGCGCTATTCACATCAAAGTGGACATATTTTCAGCGTTGGTGCGTGGAGAAAGGTATGGAGGCCATTTCATGTTTGCTAGGCTGCATGCCGTCATTTCTGCAGCAGCTGATGGACAAAAGTTTAGTGTTTAACATAATTAAAACTTATGCTGCAGTTATTTCTTCTTGCCATGAGGGTTTTGGTGACAGAACAGTTTTTAATCACCCACTGATGAAGCGTTTTCTGAAAGGTGTATGGAGACAGACCTGTGTCACACCCACTAGCCCCACAGTAGGATTTAACGCTGGTTCTGCGTACACTGGTTAAAACTCCTATTGAGCCTCTAGATCAGGTTCCACTTAAATGTTTGTCATTTAAAACAGCCCTGTTGCTAGCTCTGGCATCTGCAAAGAGAATGAGTGATGTATTTGCTCTCTTTTGCTCCCTCATGTCTCAGAATTCAAGCTGATGGCAGCTTCGCTGTGCTACGTCCTAACCTTGCTTTTACTCTTAAAAGCATCACAATTTCTTTCAGATCGAGAGTGATAAGATGGTGTAGTGGTTAGGGCGTTTGACTTGGGACCCGAAGGACGCGGGTTCGCGTCCCGGCCACTACACATCTTGGGGTGTCTATGAGTGCACACCTATTTCTCCAGCTCCCCGAGCGCCTTCTATGGCTGCTCACTGCACCGCCTGGTAGGTGGTTGGGTTAAATGCAGAGACGAATTTCGTCTGTGTATGGGAAACATACACAGATGACAAGATTAGACAATTATTATTATTATAACTTTGGGTGGTTTTTATCCTCCTCCTCATAACTCTGAGGAGGAAGCCACATCTCACCTCCTCTGTCCCGTGCGTGCACTCTCGTGCAATGTGGCACGTACAGTTGCACTGCGCCGCTCTCAGCGTCTGTTTGTTCATTACAGGGACAGCTATGCAGGACGTCCTCGGTCTATTCAACGCCTCTCACACTGGTTGTGTGAGACCATTTCTGAGGCTTACAGTTCATCTGGACTGGATCATCCAGAGAATCTCAGAGCCAACTCCACCAGAGAAATTGCATCCTCCACAGTTCTGCATGGAGGCATGAAAAGTGGAGGATATTTGTATAGTGGCTTCTTGGTTATCGCCGTGTTCATTTATTCATTTTTATGTACGTGATGTTTCCACTTTCTCCATGACCCATTCTGTTCTCAAGGTTCTGACAGAAATATTTTTTCATGGAGCTTCAATTTGGGCTCACACCTGCCTTCATGCAGACGTAGTGTGAGATGTTTATTATCAGTCACAGTTCATGACTGCTGATGTTACAGTTATTGATCCGTTCATCCTGAAGAGTTGTTTGACCTTCTCTGCTCATTGTTACACTGTTACAACTTGTAACCTCTGTTGTTCCTATTCACAGCAGCAGGTCTGTTATCTCAGCCCTTCTTTCACCAGAGATCATTGGTTTCTCTGGTGCGCTGTTGCGCATGGAGTGCGTAATTACGCATACAGAAGGCTGAGTGATGAAATATGTTTGTGCAAGCAGGTGCTTCATGTTTGTGTCTGGATGGACCCAATGAGGCATAGACTACACCCTGCTTTACCTTTAACCCACTAGCGATAGCCTTAAAGGGCGAAGCTTATACAAAATAGAATGTTGGTTACGTACTGTAACCCCAGATTCTGTGAGTATAGGCGCAGCCCTTTAATCTCTGGGTCTCACTGGCTCCTAAATGGATGAAGAAGAAAAAAAGCTATTTGAGAGCCGATTGTCCGGTCAATTTGGTAATTTATACAGACCGGGGTTGGGGCCCACACAGCCGGTGGCTGCGGACTAAAGTTTTCAGTGCTGCGCGTGAAGGGATAAACCCACTAGCGATAGCCTTAAAGGGTTGCGCCTATACTCATAGAATCTGGGGGTACAGTATGTAACCAACGTTTTGTCAGCATTTAGCACCAGCTTGAAATGGAATAAGTCAGACTGAATGATGACAAATGCAGACTGAATGATGACAAATGCAGACTGAATGATGACAAATGCAGACTGTAGAAGCTGGAAAACCTTGGCAACTTTGTTAGCTTGGGCAATAAACAACAGTGTCATCGGCAAAGAGATGAAAGGATACGTCAGGAATGTTTAGACCTACATTATTTATATAAATTGTAAAAAGAGTGGGACCTAAAACTTCATCATACATGAGAGACTGTTGAAAAAATGAAAAGGGAAGGGTGTTCCATTTCATGTAGGCTCCGCCCTTTAAGCCATACCTATTGGGTTTATCCCTGCGCTTCGTCCCAACACTAAGACTTCTAGTCCACGCCCACCTGCTGTGGGCCACACCTCAGTCTACTATATAAACGGCCATTGACCGAGAGACTGATCCCTAAAAATTTTCACGACGACGCTACGAAGATTTTCTGAAAACATGTTTTTTTAGGCGTTCATTCAAGAGATGCACAGGATGCGACTTTGGTTTCATCCTGGCCACGGACCAGCACCCCCTCTGTGAGACGTGCTTGGGTGCCCACCACGCGCAGCAGGCCATGGTCAAACATCCTACCTGTCTGGCCTGCCAGGCCAGCTCCTGACGGAGGAAGAAAAGGAGCGCCAGTTCGACCTCTTTGCCCAAGCGGCATTAGAAGCTCAACTGATGGTGAACACTGCGCCAAACCCGTGGTTCGGGCAGCTGGCGGACTACGCATCCACGTGGGTAGCTAGGGAGGCCAGCCCGTCCTCTTCTGGAGGTTCGGAACCGGCCTCGCCTATCACTCACCTGCTGGAAGGAGCTAGCCGCAGCGTATTGCCACCTCCTCTGGAGTGCGTGAGACCGGCCTTACCCCCACCGAGGGAACAGCCATGGCCACCGAGGGAGTCGCCGTGGTCGACATGCGGGACCCAACATGCCCGACTGGATGACCAGACCCAGCGCCCCTCCAACTCTCAGACGCGGACTCGGTCAACAGACAAGCACCATCTCCTGAGCCCGAGGGACAGTCGCCGCCCCACACGGACGTGCCAGACGCGCAGGGCACTCACCTCTCGCTGCTCCACGCGCTCCTGGACATCAGGTGGGCCGCGAGGATTTGTGTGGGCTGAAGGTCCCTGAATGCACCACTCAGGCCTCACCCTCACTACTGGTAGGAGGATTCGCCGCCAAAAACAACGGCCAGAGAGAAGTGATCCGGCCTAGCGTTTTCAGATGTGGACTCCCTACTGCTGAGCGCGGCCAACAAGCCACTGAAATCACGAGCCCTGTGTCATCCTGCGTTCCCATCACGAAGGCCCAGGGGCACACGGACCAGGCTTCTCTGCTGTTACACCACTGGAGTCCAGCCTGTCGGAATAGTTTGCAATGAGACCGGCTAAACAAGTCGGGAAACGAATTTCACCGCTAGCACCCAGCTCACCACCAAGCTCCAGGACAAGATTCACAAATGCTCGTCTCAGGTTGGTACGGCTGCAACTAATATTGCGTTTTTGACACTCAGCATCGGGTGCAAGCCCAAACACGACATGGCCGGAGCTGCTGCAGACACGTTCACGAACCTATGCACAGTGCTCGCAACGTGTTCAGCTCGTTATTCAGCTTGGACTATTGTGCTCCAGAGACAAGTGTGGCTGAAACTTTCCTCATCTATCCCTGATAGTGTGAGGAGAGAACTGATCTAAAGCCCTATCTCGTCAGAGGGACTATTTTGGGGCCCAATATCAGTGTTTGAGCAACTACATTCATCCTCAGAGGCGACCGAGCAGGTGCGCAACCATGCTGTTTTTTTCCCCCGGGCAGACCCCCGCTCTGCCCTCGGACCTGTGCGCCCATGAGAACAGACTAGAGCTTTTCGCCACCAGCAGCGACGCTCTTCACCTTCCTCGACCTTGTAATGCTGTCACCGCCAGCTACAACGAGAAGGCACCCATCCCAGTCCTTCAACAGAACTGGGAATTTTAGAGGAAGGGGCCGCCATCACCCTTCATGGGCCTGTCAGCACCAGAACACGAGATGAGGCCAGTACAAAATGTCAGTGCGCTGGAGATGTGTGATGTCAGTACGTGTTTTTGAACAAAATAAAGAAACTGTCGTGAAAAACAGTATTTTTTTATTCAAACATGCTAAACCCCCGTCTGAACGTTAAACGTGTTAACACGTCTCCTAACACGGGTAAAGAAATTGACACAAGGTTATCTGTTAGAGTTAAACAGAAAAGTGTATATTTCCATTGTGTTCAAACAGAGCTGGGTAACAGCAGGTGCAGGCAGAGACCTTTCTGTGAACCCCCTAGTCCTGCCTCCCCACACTCGCTCGCATTGCTGTCATCAGACACAGAGTGGCGAACCGTGCAGACGAGTCAGACAGATTGTTGTTCCTGCGCTCTCAAACTCGGTTAAAACACGAGCCTGGTCTGAAAACAGTTGTTTCAGCCAGGACTTTTTTTTATCTCTTCCTCCCACAAGCCAGACTGAGACAGGTACAGTCACTGATCCGTCAAGAAGCGACGTTTGTCAGATCTGCACGAGTCAAACAGGGATCAGTGCAGGGGTCGGGACGTGAGCCTGGTCTGAAAACAGTTGTTTCAGCCAGGACTTTTTTATCTCTTCCTCCCACAAGCCAGACAGAGACAGGTACGGTCACTGATCCGTCAAGAAGAGACATTTGTCAGACCTGCACGAGTCAAACAGGGATCAGTGCAGGGGTCGGGACGTGAGCCTGGTCTGAAAACAGTTGTTTCAGCCAGGACTTTTTTTATCTCTTCCTCCCACAAGCCAGACAGAGACAGGTACAGTCACTGGTCCGTCAAGAAGCGACGTTTGTCAGACCTGCACAAGTCAAACAGGGATCAGTGCAAGGGTCGGGACGTGCGGTAAACGTCCACTTCAGAAGAGCCTCATGTAGGTCAATGCGGACACTGTCCGCTTGGTGGTGGTAGAGGCCAGGCTATTTCCACTCGTGAGGCAGATGATTCATGCCACACTTTGTCAGATCACAGCGTTGCTTGGCTTGCTCACTGAACAGATGATTAAGTCGACTGATTTGCTAGGTTACACCCTACAATTTTCAGGAGCACCACCAAAGTTCTATGGGGTGCTGTAGACAAAACTCATATCCACAGAGCAGGGCTTGATCCTACAAGCAGAACTGCAGGAG
Organism: Garcialebias charrua; assembly: GCA_038048925.1. Classification (NCBI taxonomy): domain Eukaryota; kingdom Metazoa; phylum Chordata; class Actinopteri; order Cyprinodontiformes; family Rivulidae; genus Garcialebias; species Garcialebias charrua. The sequence goes on along the minus strand of JBBPBX010003282.1, from coordinate 42,390 downwards.
CTTCTAGCAAAACACATCATTTCCGGGGTTCCCTCGAGCGAGGAGAAGTCCGGCTTCTATTCAAAGTACTTCCTGTTTCCAATGCAATCAGGCCGATTCTGAATTTGTCGATTTTTCAACATACACATGAGTCGTCCCTTCCATATGCTGACAATAAAACGTATTCTCGAATACGTGACACGGGGGATGGGTTTTTCTCAATCGATCACAGAGACGCATTTTCCACATTCCAATTATAAACAAACACAGGCAACTCCTCAGGTTTGCTTTCAAGGGTTTTGCTAGCAGTACGACTGCATGACGTCGGGTACGCTCTCGCTCCCCGCACCTTCACGATAGTTATCGGGCGGCGTTGCAACCGCTACGTTCATCGAGCATGAAAATTCTGTTTTTACCTCGATGATTGATTGCTTCTGTCTTGCTCCAAGAGGAAGCGGAAGCTCAGACAATTGTACTGGTGAATAACCTGTCCCACTTGGTTTTCGCCATAAACTGGGAAAAGGGCTCTGTAACACCAGCCCAGAAAGTATTTTTCCTGGGACGATCCTCTGCTCCACCAACATGACAGTTGTTTTATCGGAACAGAGGAAAGAACTGCTGACGTCACTTCTTCAGTACGTTCAGCCACACAGGTCAGTGCCAGCGTTATAAACACTGAGATACTGGAATTTTCATTCAACCTTTATTTAGTCAGGTAAATCTTTTGAACCTCATGGGCTCATTTACGAAAGCGACCTGCTAAAACTAAAGAACAATGAACAGCAGTGATAGAATTTCATTAAACAATAAACAAACAAACAATAAACAATAGAAAACAAAAAGAGAGAAAAAAACAAAAGATTTTTTTTTTTCTTTTTTTAACAAAGTATCAAAAAACTAGCAAAACATTATAAGGTAGACGTATAAAATCAAAGACAGGAACAAATCTGCATTGGTTTTTGCCAGGATTCCAACAGATTCTGAAAACCATTTAGAGAAGTCAAGGTCGAGAGCTTCAGATCTTTTTGTAAGATATTCCATGAAG
>JBBPBX010003282.1:27643-40542 GCA_038048925.1 Garcialebias charrua | reverse complement strand
GTCCTAAAACACTAGCGGTCGCATACATAATTTGCCAGGGCGGGTACGTTCAGCCCAGTTGCTGAACACAGCCAGCAAACGGCTCTGCTGTGCGCACACACACTTGAAATCGCTGCGGGCATTTTTCATTTCCCGGCATGCTAGATTGACCACTCAGGAGAACATTCAGTGTCCATTGTTCTTTAAGTCCCCAAGGCAACCCCCGTTGGGGATGGACACATTTGCACACAAACCATGGCCCAAAAAAACACAGTTTTGTGTTTTTCCTCCAGTCCAGATGCTGTCAGTACTACTGGAGAAGGTGAGGGAAGTGAAGTTATCAATTATTCTGATCGCCCCAGAGCACATGAACACACTATGGTTTCTGATGCTACAGCAATAAAGAGATCCCGTGTGATAGGTCAACATCTACTGGTTTGGTTGCTGAACGTGAACGTTTAGAAAGTTTTGGATTTTCTAAAAGACGTCATATGCACTATCCAGCGAGCACGTTCAAAGTGTTTATGCGTCAACATGGACTACTTGTCAGCGATGGTGCCTGGGAAAACAGCTGGATCCATTGTCATTTTCTCTGGGTTCCATTTTCCAATATTTACAGTTATGGCTGGTCAGAAATTTAGCCTTCAGCATGGTTATAACTTATGCTGCAGTGATTTCTTCCTGCCATGAGGGGTTCAATGACAGAACAGTCTTTAATCATCCCCTTATGAAACGTTTTCTGAAAGGTGCTTGTCATCTTAGTCCGACATCACGTACCTTTGTCACACAATGGGACCTAGTTACTATGCTGAGTTCACTAACTAGGAATTCATTTGAGCTGTTTAGACCAGATACAGGTAAAGTTTTTAATCCTCTAAAACAGCTCTGTTGCTGGCTCTAACTTCAGCTATAGGACTATATGACTTGTTGGGCCTGTCTGTTTCTCCTTCTCTTTAAAAAAAAATTCAAGTGGATGGGAGTTCAGCTGAACTTTGACCGAACCCTGCTTTTATTCCTAAAAGCATAATGTGTTCATTCAAGTTTAGTATCATTATACTGAACGACCTCCTTTGTTTTCCTTCCTCACATTAGTGCAGAGGAAGAACTCCTATACTGTATTTGCTTTGTCCGGTGCAGGCACTAAAGTATTATGTGGCACGCACTGCTGCAATGCTTAAATCTGATAAGCTTTTTGTGCTTCTCAGAGGACAATCTCAGGGCCAACCTTGACCTCTCAGTGGTTGTCACATTGGCTATGTGAGGCCATTTCTTTGGCATACAGCCTTTCTAGCCTCCAGCCTCCTGAACGAATAAATAATCACTTCTCTAGAGGGATTGCAGTTTACACAGCCCTACACGGAGGTCTTCTGTGTAGGACATCTGTTTAGGTGGCCTATTGGTCGTCAGCGACTCCCTTCATCCTTTTTTATTTACAGGGCATTTCTAGCTCCTCCCTGACACATTCTGTTCTCAGGGTTGTAGCAGAGTGTTTGTTTTTTATTATCAATAGACTTATTGATAAAATTACACAGTTGTATATGTCATTTTTGTTTCTGATTATGAATTCAGAGTCATTCATTTACCATCAGATGATGAGGATTGTCCACCAGCTATATATATGCACCATTTGACTCAATTGACGGTGCATCATCATGCTTACTGAGGTGTGGCGGTTGCCAGGGTGTTTTGGTTCCAGTCAGACTCAGTGAGGCATGGACCATATCCTGCTCGGCCTTTAACCCAATAGTTGTGGCTTAAAGGGCAGAGCCTACATGAAATAGAACATTGGTTACGTATTGTTACCCCAGCTTCTATGAATGTAGGCATAGCCCTTTAAGCCTTAGGCTTCACTGGCTCTCATTTAGCCGAACATTTTTTTGTGCCTTTATGGAGCAGTCTCTCGGTCAATGGCCGCTTATTTAGTACACCGAGGTGTGGCCCACAGCAGGTGGGTGTGGACTAGAAGTCTTCAGTGTTGACGCGAAGCGCAAGGATAAACCCAATAGGTGTGGCTTAAAGGACTAGGCCTACATTCATAGAATCTGGGGTTACAATACGTAACAAACGTTTTCCAATCATCTGCAATGGAGTTTTGGCTTATGGACAGGTTAAAGATGTGGGTCACAGGGACTGTGATGATATGAACAGCCAGCCTTAAGAAATAAGGTGGAAGTTCAGCTGGACCTGCAGATTTTTTAGGATCAAGACCTTTTAACAGTTTATTTACCTCACTAATTGAGAACGGAGAAAAAGAGAAAGTGTGATTAACTGAGGATTGACTTGTAGGAGGGTTTTGATTTGTAGAAGTTTGGTTATTAGATAAAGTGGCTGATTTTCCATTAGTAACTGTGTCAAATAATGAACTAGAAGCAACAAAATGTTTGTTGAAACAGTTCAGGATCTCATGCTTATTTGACACAGGAACAGAGTTAACGAGAAGTTGTGATGGGAGGTCAGATGATTGGGGGATGCCTGAGAGAGATTTGATGGTTTTTCCAGAATTTTTTAGGGTCGTTAAGATTTTTGATGGTCTAAGATAAAAAAAAATAGTTACGTTTTGCGGCTTTGATGGCAGTTGTGCATTTATTCCTCAGCTGGTGAAAATTCAACCAATCTGTGTCTGAGCCAGATTTTCTCGCCGCGGCCCAAAGATGAATCCTATGCAGGAGGTCAGTTAGTTCAAGAGTAAACCAGGGGCTGTCACGTCTATTTATTCCGAACTGGTGGAAAGGAGCGTGTTTGTTCACAAAATACATAAATGAAACTACAGGTAGTCCTCGACTTACGACGGAGATCCGTTCCTACGTTGCGTCGTAACCCGAATTTCGACGTAAGTCAGAACATACATAAATACTTCACCTTATATGTACAGTACTGTATTTTACCAAGCACTTAGCCTATCCTGACACAGTACCCTACATAATTATCAAAAAACACATACATTTGGGAGCCATAATGAAGGGGAAAAAAGAGTTAATAACCTACTGGTATGCTGATGAAGCCGTTCCTCTGTCCCTTCTTCGCATTCTGTATTGCGTTTATGTTGTAAAACCGCCGTCCATAAAACAGCTACTTTACTACAGCTGCTACCTGTTTCTGCCAGTCCAGCTTGCTCCAACAAGTTTTGTTTTGTTTTTTGAATGTCCAAAGGATCAGAATTAGCTTTTTTAGAGAGTGCAGGGCAGCTGTAGCCTTTGCACCTAGTACGACCGGAAACTGTCGTAAACTACGTAACTTGGCTTTTCAAAATAAACATTTCAAAATATATTTTTATTTTTTTAAATGGGAGGTGCGTCGTAACTGCGAAATGTCGTAAGTCGAGGTCGTCGTAAGTCGAGGACTACCTGTATTATGAAAAGAGTTCCAAGCGATGTTCAACATTGTTAGTTAATAGAATACCTTGCCAGTCAAGGTGAGATAGATCACAGAGGAATAACTGTTCACAAAAACATTTCAAATCCCTTTTTTGAATTAATCTGGGCTTAGAAGGTAGAAGTTTAATATATCTGAGAGCCGCTATAACACAATGATCACTCAAGATGTCAGCAAATACACCTGTACCAAGGAATTTGTGAGGCGTATTTGTTAGAAACAGGTCTAAGATGGAATATTTTTTCAGGACAGTTTTTGTTTGGTCTAGTGGGAGAGTCAATAAATTGGGTTATATTGAGTGACAGGCAATATTCCTTGAATTTACCACAGGGGAGGTTGACTTATCCCAGTCAATGTTAAAATCTCCTGCCAAAAAAATCTCTTTGAATTTTTAATTTCCTAGGAATTCTGTCAGGGAGGACAGAGCCTCAGGTGTTGCTGAGGAGGGACGATAACAACGCACTAAAGATAAGATCTGGCCTCCATTCAAAGCAATGTTTACAGCCAAGGCTTCAAACTGGTTTGGGATTGTTTTAGCAGACACAAGACTGGAAATCAGAGAATCTCTGATGTAAATTGTGACTAAATTGTGGGCGGCCGTGGTGTAGTGGGGGCGGCCGTGGTGTAGTGGTAATGGCAGTCGTCTCCCGATCGGAAAGTTGGCGGTTCAACTCCCGGGACCCGCACCATGTGTCGTTGTGTCCTTGGGCAAGACACTTAACCCTGAGTTGCTCCCGGTAGGACTGGAAAGCACCTTGCATGGTAGTCTGCCGCCACCGGTTTATGAATGTGTGTAGCATTCAATATATGTGTAGCACTTTGAGATTTTCAGTAATGAAAAGTGCGTTATAAATTGAATTAATTATTATTATTATTATTAATAATATTAGGGATCTTGTTCACGAATGAGGGAAAACTGGAGCGTGAGATCGATAGGCGGATAGGTGCAGCGTCCGCAGTGAAGCGGGCGCTGTACCGGTCTGTCGTGGTGAAGAGAGAGCTGAGTCAAAAGGCAAAGCTCTCAATTTACCGATCGATCTACGTTCCCACCCTCATCTATGGTCATGAGCTTTGGGTTATGACCGAAAGAACAAGATCTCGGATACAAGCGGCTGAAATGAGTTTTCTCCGCAGGGTGGCTGGACTCTCCCTTAGAGATAGGGTGAGAAGCTCAGTCATCCGGGAGGGACTCGGAGTAGAGCCGCTGCTTCTCCACATCGAGAGGAGCCAGTTGAGGTGGCTCGGGCATCTGGTTAGGATGCCTCCTGGACGCCTCCCTGGTGAGGTGTTCCGGGCATGTCCCACCGGGAGGAGACCCAGAGGAAGACCCAGGACGCGCTGGAGGGACTATGTTTCTCGGCTGGCCTGGGAACGCCTTGGGATTCCCCCGGAGGAGCTGCTCCAAGTGGCTGGGGAGAGGGAAGTCTGGGCCTCCCTACTTAGGCTGCTACCCCCGCGACCCGACCCCGGATAAGCGGAAGAAGATGGATGGATGGATGGATTAAATTTATTATTATTATTATACACCCGATAGATATTGAATCCATTGATTACCAGATCATTATTCAGAACAGATTTGTTGAGCCAAGTTTCAGAGATGAAGATCACATCTGCCCCAGAAGAACTGACCAGAATTTTCAAGGCATCAAGTTTTTTTAGAAGGCTACGAGCGTTTACATGTAGGAAATGAAGACCTGACATGTTTTTAAAGTAATTTGGTGTACTGTAGTTAGTGGGGGGTCCAAGGTTGGGCTGAATCCCTGAGAGCAGTAATAACATACATTTTCTTGAGTTTTTTGTCACTGATGTGTAATTATAGGAGTTAATAATGTGACAACTAGCCCCCATAATTGAACCATGAGAAACATTAATCATTGTATGTACTTTTTTACGCATACTAATTATTTTATTTTTTTTTACAGGATGAAACTCCAGGTCTTCTGGTGGCTGTCAGTGTGTTTTGTGTTTAAAGGTTCAGATAAAAATCAGTGTTCAGCTGATGGTTCTTGTACTACAGGTAACAAAAGACTAAATTACTATTAACATGAGACAGGTCTGTATTTTAGTCCAACATTTGACTGTCTTGTTTATTTTGAATAGGTATGTCTAGAAAATTGACTGGTACTGTATATTTACTTTTCTTTATTTAGTCTTAGGGCTGTCACTATTGTCTAATTTTCCAGAATCAAATAGAGGTCAATGGGCTACTTCTTGTTTTAAGTGTGACAAAAATGATCCTGGTAAGTTTCCTAATACGTTATATTTGTATATTAGTCTAGCATGTTTGTATGTTATCTATTCGGGGGTTCTGGAGAGGAGGGTCCGTCGGATAGTCGAACCTCGGATTCAGGAGGAGCAGTGTGGTTTTCGTCCTGGTCGTGGAACACTAGACCAGCTCTACACCCTCAACAGGGTCCTGGAGGGTGCGTGGGAGTTTGCCCAACCAGTTTACATGTGCTTTGTAGACTTGGAAAAGGCATTCGACCGCGTCCCTCGGGGGGTTCTGTGGCGGGTACTCCGGGAGTATGGGGTACCAGGCCCATTGATATGGGCTGTTAGGTCCCTGTACGACCGGTGTCAGAGCTTGGTCCGCATTGCCGGCAGTAAGTCAGGCTCGTTTCCGGTGAGAGTTGGACTCCGCCAAGGTTGCCCTTTGTCACCGATTCTGTTTATAACTTTTATGGACAGAATTTCTAGGCGCAGCCAAGGTGTTGAGAGGATCCGTTTTGGTGGCCTTAGAATCGCTTCTCTGTTTTTTGCAGATGATGTGGTCCTATTGGCTTCATCAGCTCGTGATCTACAGCTTTCACTGGAGCGGTTTGCAGCTGAATGCGATGCGGCCGGGATGAGGATCAGTTCCTCCAAATCCGAGGCCATGGTCTTGAGCCGGAAAAGGGTAGCGTGCCCTCTCCGGGTCGGGGAGGAGGTCCTGCCCCAAGTGGAGGAGTTTAAGTATCTCGGGATCTTGTTCACGAATGAGGGAAAACTGGAGCGTGAGATCGATAGGCGGATAGGTGCAGCGTCCGCAGTGAAGCGGGCGCTGTACCGGTCTGTCGTGGTGAAGAGAGAGCTGAGTCAAAAGGCAAAGCTCTCAATTTACCGATCGATCTACGTTCCCACCCTCATCTATGGTCATGAGCTTTGGGTTATGACCGAAAGAACAAGATCTCGGATACAAGCGGCTGAAATGAGTTTTCTCCGCAGGGTGGCTGGACTCTCCCTTAGAGATAGGGTGAGAAGCTCAGTCATCCGGGAGGGACTCGGAGTAGAGCCGCTGCTTCTCCACATCGAGAGGAGCCAGTTGAGGTGGCTCGGGCATCTGGTTAGGATGCCTCCTGGACGCCTCCCTGGTGAGGTGTTCCGGGCATGTCCCACCGGGAGGAGACCCAGAGGAAGACCCAGGATACGCTGGAGGGACTATGTTTCTCGGCTGGCCTGGGAACGCCTTGGGATTCCCCCAGAGGAGCTGCTCCAAGTGGCTGGGGAGAGGGAAGTCTGGGCCTCCCTACTTAGGCTGCTACCCCCGCGACCCGACCCCGGATAAGCGGAAGAAAATGGATGGATGGATGGATGGATGTTTGTATGTTCAGTTTGATCAAGAAGTTATGTCCATACTTTTAAAAACACTGATAAAGTATAAAGCAAAATAAACCTTACAGGAGTTCAAGATGCGATGGACGTTTTAAATGAAGCTTTTGAAAACGAAAACCATGACTCCATTGTTGAGTAAACATTTTTATTCTATATACAACAATACAAACATTATCTAGCAATTTATCATGAATTATGTGTAGATAACTATTTTTTTTCCCTTAAGAATTTCTACAAGACTGCTTATGAACCTAGAAAATGATCTGGAGGAAAAAGAGGTGGCTGAGTCGACCACCAAGTGTGCCGAAAACATTGTGGTTGCCATTTATAAGCACACTGGTGCCTTCAGCGGTCTCCAGATTGTTGCCAAGGACATAATGGTAAAACATACATTTAATCTGATCAGTGACTACAGGTGAATTGGTATAAATTTGGACATGTTCACTTATTCACCTTTCTTGTCCTATGGAGAAATGCTATCTAGCACAGTAATGTAAATTTCCACAGATTATTGTTCTGTAGGCATTCACGGCTGTTTTGTCTGTTGTTTTTTTGTTAGTTTTTTGTTTTTGTTAGAACCTCAAACAACTATATTCCACCCCCATCACTGTAGTATTTGTGTGCTGCTGAACATTAAATGATTATACTTTGAGTACCAAAAAGTGGTTTATGGTATACATAGATGGCTGTAAAACCCAAATTTTAACATCCTACTTAATGTTTTATGGTCATTTTCTCTATGTAATCACAATAAAGATTATTCATTCAACATACTAATTATATCAATAAGTATTACTATACTAATTATTATACAATACTAATTAACAATCAACAACGAGAAACACACATGATTAAACATCACTGTAGTTTGGACACAGCACCAGGACTTTCTTTCCACTGTACAAGCTGTGTTTGGACCACAGCCTTCTGACCGAGGATGTAGTTACAAGAACTGCACGTCAACATTTTATTCTTGGCCTCAATATAAAATACAAGCACAGTATGAGAAACTGAAAGTTATGCACCATAACTCATGTTCCCTGAAGGAAGTGAACGAGGTGCAACATAATTGCTATGGGAAATTGTGCCCCGCGCGATTACCTGAAGGAATACAATCACGCCTTTACGGCCGGGGCGTCAGCGTCACGCCAGAGTCCCCACCCTCTGGGTATTTAAGACGCGGACGCCCATCCTACTTTCTCTAAAATGCACTTCACCGAGCTTTCAGCATTGAAAGGGCCAGGTATGTTGCACCTCGTTCCCTTCCTTCAGGGAACATGAGTTATGGTGCATAACTTTCAGTTCCCTTATCAGTCAGTCACTCGGTGCAACATAATTGCTATGGGAACGTAATTCATTCACGCCCTTGAAATGCTCAGTAAAATGCATGTGAGAACATCTGCCTTAATACGACAGGCATTTCCCAGCCGCTCTCTACAAGGTATGTAGAGGGCACAGCCTGAGAAGAAAAATGCCACATGTAGAAACATCAACCTGATGTTACCACTGGACACATAGATGAAACACCAGCTATAGGCAGCACAAGCGTGCTCCGCTAGTGTGATTACCCATCATCTCCTTGTTCCCTGGAAATTTTTAGAAACAGGAGGAAAAGAGCAAGGGACCCCTTATGCCACTGGCAACCAGATGGCAATGTGGAGGTAAAGAACCCGGTTCAAGCACAGGGTAACCTTCCAGGTCCCCAGGGGAAAGATTTTCATATATACAGTACAAGGGACACGCACAAATCCCTCATCTGCTCCTTGAACAGACAACTTACTAGGACTGTCAAAAGGGGGCCCATCCTGATGTTGGAGACCTGTTAAAGGAGAGGGGAACCCTTCCACTGAACATCTCCCAAGTAAACATAAACACCAAGGGACTCCCTTGTGTAAGTTGTTGCTGTTTGTTTTTGGAGAAAAAACGATCAGACCTTAGGCCCTCAGCCAGTTCCCTTCAGTGGCCAGGCTGAAAGCCGCCACAGCTCCGGACGTGGGTGTAGAAGCTGCCCACGTGCCTGACGCCAAAAATACACTACACGCGTTGCAGCTCCGCCCCGCTCCGGTCCGACCTCCACAGCAAATACGCACCCATTATAATCAATGACAGAATTTACACTGGCTCCGCACGGCGGCGGCGAGCTGCGGAGAGCGGACGGCAGTCCGTCAAAATTAGAAATTTTTCTATTTCTGCCGGACGCCGGAGCTGTGCCGGAGTCAACTTTTGAAGATTACGTCGCACCAACAGGAAAAGGAACGAGCACAACTTCCGTATTTACAAAATAAAATCACCACGGGCGGACTAATCCTAGCTCTATACGGATTTATTTGTACAAAAATGCTGTCAAACTATCATTTATGACTACGCCTACAAACGCAATACAAGAAATAAAAAGAAATACAAGAAATAAATAAAGTATTTTATTCTGAAATGTAATACATCACTTCCTGTTGCTCAAACCATGTCCTGTAGCTCATTTACGAGAGAAGATCAAGGCAGCAGTCTCTACTGTTGTTCTCCTTCTTCCACCGAGTGAATTGTTTTGTTCTGACTTACTTATTTATCACTTGATTTATCGCGCGATCTCGCAATTCCCGCGCATGCGTCTCGGAGCAACGCATCCACTCGGACCTGAGCGGAGCGCAGGTAGTGGAAATTGGACTCGCACAGCTGCGACCTGCGGAGCGGGGCGGAGCGGAGCCGCGTGTAGTGTATTTTTGGCGTGAGTCAGCAGGTCTCTGTGAGAAGGCAACTGCCATGGTATCCCTGATAACATTGAGATCAGTTCCGGGAACCACGTTTCTGCAGCCACCTGGGGGCTATCAGTATCAGGGAGAGGGCTCCCTGACGTACACGTTCCAGTGTCACCTGGATCAGAGGGACAGGTGTAAAAGCATAGTACTGTACAGCACCACTGCTGGCCAATCATGGGCCAGAGCATCCGTTCCCAAAGGTGCGTCTGTTTCCTTCAAAGAGAAGTAAAGGTCACACTGTGAGCTAGCTCTGCAAGCGAACAAATCCACTGAGGCTCTCCCAAATCGTGACCAGACCTGTTCCATGACTCGTGGGTTCAGTCTCCATTCTGACCTCAAGAGAGGCCCTCTCGAGAGGGCATCCGGTCCATAATTCATTTCACCGGGAACATGAGTCGCCCTGAGCGACAATATTCTCGGAGCATACCACGTGAGCATCTTCCACGTCAGTCCGAGGAGGGCTTGAGATCTTGTCCCTCCCTCCCTGGTGATGAAGGACATTGTGGTCCTGTTATCTGATTTCACTAGGATGTGCTGCCCTGCAATCAGACCTTTGCCAAAAAAGTATTTTACTGACATGAATATGGCTAACAATTCCAGGAAGTTGATATGTGATCTTGCTTCCTTTTCATTCCAAAGGCCTTGGGCATTTTGATTACTGCAGACTGCCCCCATCCTGTTTTTGAGGCGTCCGTCGTGATGACCACACGAGATGACACCCTACCTAGCGGGACCCCTTCTGCGAAAACAGACAAGTCTCTCCAAGGTACCAGGGCCCTCAGGCACTCTGAATCGATCCTAACCTTTCCTGCTTGACCAGGCAGGGTAGGTTGTGTCTGTTGGTTTAGCCACACTTGTAGGACCCGCATTTTCAGCAATTTGTGTGGCACACAGGGTATGGCTGCCGACAAGAGGCCTAAGAGGCGTTGGCACCCTTTGAGGGGGACCCGCTGATCCAGTTTAAACTTTGCCAGGCAATGGCGAATCGAGGAAACTCATTCCTTTGAGAGCCATGCTCTGTATCGGATGGTGTTGATCTGTACTCCCAGAAATACGGTAATCCATGATGGGGTCAGGTCACTCTATTGCAGGTTTATGACAAAACCGAGAGACTCCAGGTGAGAAATCACCCTACAGGAGTGTGACTGGGCCTGTATTCTGCTTCCGGACAGAATTAGGAGGTCATCCAGGTAGTTCATAACCCTGACTCCTTGATTCCTAAGAGGGGTCAGGGTTGCGTCCAGACATTTAGTAAATGTACGAGGAGCCGTCTTCAAACCGAAGGGCTTTGAATTCGTAAGCCTTCCTTTCGAAAGCAAAAGGGAGGAATTTTCTGTGTTTCCTCCACACGCCCACATGGAAATAGGCGTCCTTCAAATCCATTGTACATGCATAGTCTCCTGGTCTCACAGACTGGAGGACCTGCCGTAGTGTAAGCATCTTGAACTTGAAAGTTCTTATTCTCTTGTTCAGAGTCCTGAGATCCAGGATCGGCCTCAGGGATTGATCCCTTTTGGGCACCAGGAAGTACTTGCTGTAGTGACCAGAGCGTAGTTTACGTTTCAGGACCAAACTTATTACTCCTTTCTGTAGCATCGTCAATACCTCCTCCCTTAGCACGTGTGCGCGTGCAAGGTTAATATTCGATTGCAGCACCCCTGTGAAAAGGGGCGGTCTCTTGGCGAACTGCAGCTTGAGCCCATGACATATCATCGTCATGGCCCATTCGTTTGGCAGACACGCCCTCCAGGCCTGCGCGTGCGCCATGAGCCTGGAAGGCATGTCTAAATGCTGCTTGTCATGTTTGAGTGCAGGAGAGATGGCCTTTGACCCCTCTCGCGTACTCTCGGGCAGGCTGGTCAGCCCGACAGAAGATATTGTGAGATCTGACTGTCTCAGGCAGAGCTTGTGCATCTTGCTGCGGTTCATAGTTTGACCAAGTGGTTTGTGTTTCATAAAAGTGGGACTCGAGTCAAGAACCAGGGCAGTCTGTGCTTTGGTACTTTTATTTTTGTATATGCATGAAACAGAGTTTGTTTTTATTACACACACAGTAGACGAGTCATGTTTACTGCGCACACACAAGTCACCAGCTCCTTGTAGTGTTTTACAAGGGAAGACTGGGCTCAAAAGGTCAGGTTCCCGTGCCACAAGGGCGGGCAAACCTGTAAAATCATGAATTCATCCTGTTTCATTAGGCCCGAATCTGCTTTTTACATGGGATCATCGAAGAGGCCCTCGGCCGGGCCGCCTGATGCTGAAAAGGCTCTCCGTCACCAACGGGTCTCTTCCGCGGAGGGTGAGGCATGGCTTCCTTGGGGGATGCAAAGCTTTTCATCGGCAGCCCCTCGCGGAGGGCTTCCGCCTGTTTGCGCTTTTGTTCCAACCTGGCCTGGATGCGTTCCAGGGCTTCCCCGAAGAGTCCTGTCGGCTCGATCGGGTGCTGGAGGAAAAGGAACCTCTGGCTTTCCGGGAGGTCCGTTAAAGTCAACCAAAGATGGCATTGGGCGACAACCATTTCCGCCATTGCTCTACCTTACGTGATGGATATTGTCCCCATCATGCGGAGCACGAAGTCAGAGGCCCGACGGGCCTCCTCCATGGTCTCTGTTGTGGCATGTTCGTTTACCACTACCTGGAGTTCCTGCAGCTTTTCTGCCAGGTACGCCTGCATCATTCGTGAACAAGATCCCGAGATACTTAAACTCCTCCATTTGGGGCAGGACCTCCTCCCCGACCCGGAGAGGGCATGCTACCCTTTTCCGGCTCAAGACCATGGCCTCGGACTTGGAGGAACTGATCCTCATCCCGGCCGCATCACACTCGGCTGCAAACCGCTCCAGTGAAAGTTGTAAATCACGAACTGATGAAGCCAGTAGGACCACATCATCTGCAAAAAACAGAGAAGCGATTCTAAGGCCACCAAAACGGATCCTCTCAACACCTTGGCTGCGCCTAGAAATTCTGTCCATAAAAGTTATGAACAGAATCGGTGACAAAGGGCAACCTTGGCGGAGTCCAACTCTCACCGGAAACGAGCCTGACTTACTGCCGGCAATGCGGACCAAGCTCTGACACCGGTCGTACAGGGACCTAACAGCCCTTATCAAAGGGCCTGGTACCCCATACTCCCGGAGTACCCCCCACAGAACCCCCCGAGGGACGCGGTCGAATGCCTTCTCCAAGTCCACAAAGCACATGTAA
>JBBPBX010003282.1:8891-19724 GCA_038048925.1 Garcialebias charrua | reverse complement strand
TTCCCTTTCTGAATATGGACCACCAGGACTCAATCCTCTGGTTGGTTGTGGAGGAGCCATACATGTGGCTGGATGCTGGATGGAGGCAGCGTTGTGATATTTTGTGATCTTTTTATTATTGGATCAACATGGCACACTGCAATAACAACGTGTTGATGACTGTGCCATGTTTGTTAGGTGGTGAGAGAGATGGACACAAAAAGAAAACAAAAAGATGAATTATTAATCGCATCAGAACATGGAAATGGTTTGACATATAGCTTTTAATTTAATATTTAAAATGCTATTCTAAACAACAGTGTTGTAAGATGTCAGAGATTAGCTTTTAATTTAATATTTAAAATGCTATTCTAAACAACAGTGTTGTAAGATGTCAGAGACTTGAATAGATAAACATTTACAGCACTGACACAGCAGCAGTGTACAGTTTAGCTACCTGTGGCTGCTAGCTAGATCAGAGGCTGTTTCCTTAAACAGTTACAGAATAGTAAATTGATAATGATGATTAACGTTATCACAGCCAACTAACACGTAAATACAGAAAGTAAACGTTAAAGCATCACATCACTGACAGGCAGCGTTAGCTACTGTGGCTAAAGTTGCAGCAAACATGGATAAACCACAACTAACAAACACGTAAATACAGAGTTTATTAACCTTACCTTAAGCTATATCTTGTAATTGAACCTCTATTAGGTTGAATGAATTAAATTCCGTGAAGTTTCAGATCTCGAGGGAGAATCGACCCAGAAGCAGAAGTACAGATACGCTGCGTCAAGACCTCTTTTTTGTTCGACTGCCCCTAGTGGTCTGAAGCACTTCCGTTGTAGCTTTTTCTATTTGCAACCGTCTTTTTTAATTTGCAGCCGTCTTTTAATTTGCAGCCGTCTTTTAATTTGCAGCCGTCTTTTTTAATTTGCAGCCGTCTTTTTTTAATTTGCAGCCGTCTTTTTAAATTTGCAGCCATCTTTTTTAATTTGCAGCCGTCTTTTTTAATTTGCAGCCATCCTTTTGCAGTTCGAACGCTTATCTCTTCTTGCAGCGTGTTTGCACCCCTCGGCCACCGTACCCCAGGGCCACCCACACAGGACGAACCACTCACCCACCCCCTAGATCGGACCATAGGGGAGAACCGGAAAAGCCACATGCAGTGACACCCCGGAGAAAATAGCGTCAAACTCATAGGCCCCTGTCGGAACCCGCTGCCACGAGGCAGATCCAGGCCTGGGCACAGAGGCCCAGGCCCCGAGGACACCCCCACCCAGGCCAGAGCCCAACAGGACCAGAGGACCCGAGCCCCACCAGGCAGTCACCAGGCCGAGCCAACACACGTCCAAGCGCCCAGCCCCAGACATTGAGGGCCCCAAGCATGCTGGCAGGCAAGGGCACACCCCACTAGGGGGCCGCGTGGCAGGGGCGTGACGCAAGCACCCCCAGCTGTATCCAAGAGGTGGCCGTCTAAGTCCAAGCCTGACAATTACCCAGTCATGCACAGACACAATCGCACCATCCCACCCTCATCCTCACACTCACTCACTCAAACATATACAATAACAACACATTCCATTCATGCTCCCGATTCGCACTCTATACCCCCCAGGTCCAAGACATGTACCCACCCCCTACAGGGGGCAGCTTGCGCTCAAACCCAGGAGGTAGACCCATTCATTCTGGGGCAGAGAGGAGCCGACATCAAAGACCCGGCCCAATCCACGCCCAGCCGACAGGACACCCCCCGCCACGGAGAGGCCACGCCCCTAACGCCCCACACACATCGCCAACAACCAAGCGCACGCCCCCAGTCGACCGCCTGCCAGGCCCCGGCAGCCACCAGCCAGCGGGCCAAACACGGCACCCAGGAGCCAAGCTCAGGGAGTCCAAACAGCCCCAGGGAGGGTGCAGCGCCAGCCCCGCCCTCGGCAACCCCCTAGGCCCCGAACCCCCATAGTCCAGGCCAACACCCAATGTCCTGCCTTTTTAATTTCACTTCAAAACTTTATCTTTAAATTACCATTCTGCCAGTGGACCTTGTGCATGTCCCTGCCTGTGTTTCAATATGATTTTTTTTCTTTCTTTTAGTAGTTAGTATAGCTTTACAGAACAATGTTGCCAGTAGGTTACCATAAAACATAATAAGAAAGGATGCCAGTGTGTGGGGAGAATTTTGACCCACTTATTTTAGTGTTGTTTGAAACTGCTGAACTTAGTTTTATTTCATTGTGGTTTAAAGCTGTTGCTTCTGCATACTTGAGTTTAGTGTTCCATTCACCCAATCATGCACACACAAACGTTAAAAATTGGTGGAATTATTTCAAATTAGTGCATGGTAATGTCTCCATGTAAAATACTGTATATCTGAAGTAAATGTTTGTCAATAACTGTCTTAACCAACATTTCAAACCAGCTGACTGTGTGTATTTTGTTTAGTAGGTTGCTTTCTATGACTCACTGTATGATCTCAGACTATTTGGCCTGAGTGTGAGCGGCAGGAATATTTCAGGACTTCAGGAACGAGTCAACATCACCATACATGTTACGAAGAGCACATATGTAAATACAATTTATTTGATTAGCTTTAAATGAAAAAAATAAATCTTTATTTGAAAAAACAAACTTTATACAGTTTGTTAATTTTCTGTTTTCTGATTTTACTGAATAAAACAAAATGCATTTCATTCATTTTTTTGTTTGGTAAAAATAAGTAAAAATCATATCTGAGGCTAAGGCCCTCTAAATCTGGTTTCATTTTGTAACAGGAACCCAAAGAACCCAGGTGTGTGTACTTAAATCGCTCGAGCCGTGAGTAAAGTACCAGACTTTTCACCAGCAGTAACATAAAACACAATTGTTATCTTGTGTAAAATACAAATTTTGGTTCAGTGTAGTCATTCTGTTTTACCTACAAACAGAACAGGGAGTTGATGTTGATCACATCTGACCAGCAATAGAACATCTCTGTTTGAATTTCCAGAATTCGATACTCATGGCTGTCTGACTCTGTGGGATAAAGATAACATCACCTGCTCCTGTGATCATCTCACGTATTTTGGTGTGCTCATGGTAGGAAAGGCCTTTTTTTTTTAAAGGACTTTAACAGCATTTTACAATCTAGAAACATCTAACAAAGTGGGTAATAATTCAATAAAACTGTAACCTCTTATTTTCTCCTCAAAATGTTCTACAAAAATAAATATCTATCAGAAATATGCACTGCTATGTTAATAATTAAGAATTCTAACTGAGCTGACAATAAATTTCTGCTGCGACAACATCCTCTGAAAGCCTTCATTTTTCCGTGCACTCTCACAGCTCCTCCTCAGTGCACACTGTAACATTCATCAGGAAAATACACATTTCAAAACATGTTCCTGTAGGTTTTAACATTCAGAAACATTGTATGCCATGACTTAAAAAAAATATCCATATAAACAGGACAAATCTGCCTGGAGCTCCTTTCCCATATCTGTGTGGTTGCAGAGATCTGATATATTTATTTTTCAAAGTTTAGGTAACTCCTTTGTTCTAAAAACAAAAACATTTAAAATTATCTATTTTAGAATTTTTTGGCCAATACTTTTCCCACATCTATACAGAGAACAAGGATTGTCTGGTCCTGCACCTCAGATATAAATGTAGTCTCTTTGTTTATTTATGATTGCCAAGAATTTGCCAATAATTTGTGTACTTTGAAAATAGTTTAAATTTTGGAATATGACACTTGACTTTATTTTATATTAATTAAAAAAATATATTTTTCCCCTCCACAGACATCTGCATCCCTCTCATCTTTAGACCAGAAGATTTTGTCCGACATTACAATACCTGGCTGCAGTATATCTCTGTTTGGTCTGGTGATTGCTGTTTTGATCTTCATAACAAACAAGTAATAAATTAATCTATAGTGACTGACATTCGTCTCGGCACCCCTTTTAATTCATTTTCTACTTTAGTAGTTTTTTCCCCCATGTTACATTTTACCTCAGGTTTTCCTTAAGTTACTTTANAAGTCAAAGTCAACGTTATTGTCAGATCTGCAATATGTACAGTGCAGGACATACACAGGACCGAAATTGCGTTTCTCTCAGTCCCTCGGTGCAACAGTAAACATCTAAACATTGAAACACTGAAACATATAATAATAGACATAAGCATAAAATAGTAAAACTAACACTGTCCTGAGTTTTTTTGCATAGTGGTATAAAAAAAGAGTATAAAAAGTATAACTAAAATAAACTAAAGGTTTCTAGCATTGACATTTGCAAAGTGGCAAAGCAGCGTATGAGTCAATGTACACAGTATATGTATGAGGTAGTAGTTGATGTTGTTGTAGAGGCAAAAAGTGGCATATGCAGTAAGGCACATTGGGCATCCCTAAATAAGACCGTTCAGAGCACACTGTATATGTACCAGCAGTGGTGTAGATATTAGAGTAGTGTAAATAAATGTAAACAGTAGTAATTACATGTAAGCAGTAGTAATAAAAGTAAACAGTATTAATAAATGTAAACAGAGAATGTAAACAGTATTATGATTATAGGCAGTGATGTAATACAGACATTAGTGCAAGTATGAGAAGTAGTGCAAACTGTATGAGCACATGACCGAGAGTTTAGTGAAAACCCGTTTGGTGACACAGAGTCTAGTGTTAAAAACTTTGTGTTGAGTGATAATATGTGAGAAAGTTTTAGTGTTAAGGCAGTTCAAATGGGAGGGGAGGCAGAGCAGGCAGAGTGTTTAGCATTCTGACTGCCTGATGAACAGAGCTGTCTCTCAGTCTGCTGGTTCGAGCCTGGAGACTCCTCAGTCTCCTCCCTGATGGCAGCAGTCTGAAGCAGCTGTGTAGTGGGTGTGTGGGATCACCTGCCATGCAGTGGGCTTTCCGAGTGAGGCGTTTGCTGTGTAAGTCCTGCAGTGAGGGCAAGGAGGTGCCCACGATCTTCTCAGCTGCTCTCACAATGCGCTGGAGGCTCTTGCGGCAGGATGCAGTACATGCACCAAACCACACAGTGATGCAGCTGGTCAGGACACTTTCTATGGCACCTCTGTAGAAGGTGCTCATGATGGGGGTTGAAGCTCCAGCCCTTTTCAGCTTGCGGAGAAAGTAGAGACGCTGGTGAGCCTTCTTTGCCAGTGCTGCAGTGTTCCTGCTCCAGGACAGGTCCTTTGAGACGTGCACTCCCAGGAACTTGGTGCTGTCTACTCTCTCCACTGCGGTGCTGTTGATGGTCAGAGGGGGATGTTGGGCATCCCTCTTCCTGAAGTCCACAACAATCTCCTTTGTCTTCTCCACGTTGAGAGTGAGATTGTTGTGTCCGCACCACAAGGCCAGGCGGCTCACCTCGTTCCTGTAGTCCGTCTCATCGTTGTTGCTGATGAGACCTACCACTGTTGTGTCGTCCGCAAACTTGATGAAGTGGTTGGAGCTGTACGATGGTGTGCAGTCGTGTGTTAGCAGGGTGAATAGAAGGGGGCTCAGCACACATCCTTGTGGGGCCCCTGTGTTCAATGTGATGGTGCTAGATGTGTTACTCCCGATCCGTACTGTCTGTGGTCTCCCGGTCAGGAAGTCTAGCAGCCAGTTACACATTGAGGTGTTCAGCCCCAGACTGTCCAGTTTAAGGATGAGCTGTTGGGGGATGATGGTGTTAAATGCCGAGCTGAACTTTAGACTCCAATGCAAATGTTTGTTTCTCTGGTGTTATCATATTTTCCTCCAATCATACATATTCTTGTTTAGCACAAAATAATCTTCACATCTGCTCAGAAAGTGTCACAAAAGTCTCCCATTTTCTCTCTGCAGTCAACTCAGAGTAGATGATTCTAAGAAGATCCACATCAGCCTCTCAGTGGCTCTGATCCTCCTCAACGTTCACTTCCTCCCCAGTGAGGCAGCAGCAAAGTCTTCCAGTGGGTTTTGTCTTTACATGGCTCTTGGTCTTCATTACTCCCTGTTAGCCACGTTCAGCTGGATGGCCTTGGAGGGTTTGCATCTATACCTTCTGTTGGTCAAAGTCTTCAACATCTACATCAGGAGATACTTGCTCAAACTCAGCGTGGTGGGATGGGGTGAGTGGCATCATCTGACCTGGGAAGTTATGAGGCTGCACCATTAAACTAAGGAATTAGTTGTGTTTCAGGTGTTCCTGCCGTCATTGTGTCAGTGGTGGTGATCATAAACAAAAACTATTATGGTCTGACCCCTCTGGATGTGTCCAAGCCCAATGGTTCTGCAATGTAAGGAACAATTGTTTGAACCAATACAAGCTGCACAATATACAACTGTTAGATAAGTCATTTACATGCATGATGTATGAGTCTGCAATAATTTAATTTTGAGTGAAAATACATATGATGTCTGTTTGATGTTGTCTTTTCTTCTTTTCGGTGTAGCTGCTATATAACCAATGACAACGTGAAGATGGTGACCACATTAGGAGTGTTTAGCCTGGTGTTCCTCTTTGTTGTGATTATCTTTGGAGTGATAGTCAGATGGTTTATAGCTTCACGCTCCAGCAGAGAGGTATTTTTTTCCTGATCTTTCATTGATACTGTATTTAAAATTTAAAAAAGATCATTTGGAATTATGACACCATCCGCATTGCCGGCAGTAAGTCAGGCTCGTTTCCAGTGAGAGTTGGACTCCGCCAAGGTTGCCCTTTGTCACCGATTCTGTTCATAACTTTTATGGACAGAATTTCTAGGCGCAGCCAAGGTGTTGAGAGGATCCGTTTTGGTGGCCTTAGAATCGCTTCTCTGTTTTTTGCAGATGATGTGGTCCTATTGGCTTCATCAGATCGTGATCTACAGCTTTCGCTGGAGCGGTTTGCAGCCGAGTGTGATGCGGCCGGGATGAGGATCAGTTCCTCCAAATCCGAGGCCATGGTCTTGAGCCGGAAAAGGGTAGCATGCCCTCTCCGGGTCGGGGAGGAGGTCCTGCCCCAAGTGGAGGAGTTTAAGTATCTCGGGGTCTTGTTCACGAATGAGGGAAAACTGGAGCGTGAGATCGATAGGCGGATAGGTGCAGCGTCCGCAGTGAAGCGGGCGCTGTACCGGTCTGTCGTGGTGAAGAGAGAGCTGAGTCGAAAGGCAAAGCTCTCAATTTACCGATCGATCTACGTTCCCACCCTCATCTATGGTCATGAGCTTTGGGTTGTGACCGAAAGAACGAGATCTCGGATACAAGCGGCTGAAATGAGTTTTCTCCGCAGGGTGTCTGGACTCTCCCTTAGAGATAGGGTGAGAAGCTCAGTCATCCGGGAGGGACTCGGAGTAGAGCCGCTGCTTCTCCACATCGAGAGGAGCCAGTTGAGGTGGCTCGGGCATCTGGTTAGGATGCCTCCTGGACGCCTCCCTGGGAGGTGTTCCGGGCATGTCCCACCGGGAGGAGGCCCAGAGGAAGACCCAGGACACGCTGGAGGGACTATGTTTCTCGGCTGGCCTGGGAACGCCTTGGGATTCCCCAGAGGAGCTGCTCCAAGTGGCTGGGGAGAGGGAAGTCTGGGCCTCCCTACTTAGGCTGCTACCCCCACGACCCGACCCCGGATAAGCGGAAGAAAATGGATGGATGGATGGATGGATGGACACCCTTCCATTCATATCAGAAAACATTTTGGTGTTTGATTAATCCAAAACTGCACTGCACAAAACATTAAGAGGCAACACTTCCTTTCTTTTTGCTTCAAAAATGCCAGATGGTCTTGTAATTAGGTCTTTGCAATCACAAAGACAGTTCTACAAACTTTTAGAAACATATTCCAGTAGTTCTAAAGACTTATAGATGGCCTTAGGCTTATTTTTTAAGTTTAGTCTTTCCACGTGATAATATCATTAGTTTATTTGTTATGCCTCTTATTCAAATTTATAAATACTTTTGTCACACATTGATGAGTGTGGATATGTAGAATTTAACAGCAGACAAGCCCAGAGGCATAGTTCGAAAACAATATTATTTTCAGTTTCACTTTATTATTACCCTAACACACTATGAATGTTTGACTTAAACAAACTGTATGTATTATTATTATTTTCTTTTTTTGATAAATCAGGGTGGACGTAGTGCACGTAATGCAGCCAAAAAGGAGTGTTGTACTGTGCTGTCAGTAATGATTCTGCTTGGCATCACCTGGGGTCTGATTTTCTTCTCGTTTGGTTACTTGACCACTCCTGGCCTGTATGCCTTCAGCATTCTGAACCCACTGCAAGGTTTGTACGAGATGGTACTGGTCTTTATATGATTGCCTTTTTTATTCTTTATACAATTTCTACAAAGTTTTTTTCCTTTTTCTGGCAAATAAAATATGATAGTTTGTGCATCCTTTGTAAGTTGAGATATTCCATTTTGTATTTTTCCATGTTAAAAAATATTGCTTTACCAATTCAGTTAAGTGAAAAAGGTGTCAGAATTGCAAAAATTCAAAACTGGACCAATTAAAGAGGAGCCTGTTAACAGAAAGATCTGCTTCTCTTTCTACTTGTATAAAGTCTGAGAACCAAAAAAAGCCTACAGTCTGAGAACTAAATGTTTTGTTGGGAAACAACAGCACTGTTAATATAAGGAATTAGATCTTCGGAGCTTTATATACGAGAATAATTATTTCACATTTTACTTTAGATGTTCCATGAAACTAACAGAAAAAAGCTCAAATTAGAGAAACTACCTCTAACTCCAGTCATAACTCTGGCATCAGTACGTTGGATCAACTGAATACCTTTTTTTCAGTCAACCTTCATTTATACAGGTTAATCCCATTGAGCCTCGGGAACTCATTTACAAGAGAGACCTGAATTTAGAGAAGCTTTGGATATACTGGCAACAGAAAAAATATTGCAGTTGTCCAGTCTGTAACAATATGAGCACAGGCTGTGCGTCATTTTAGGTTAGAATATTTCTCATTTTAATAATAGGTTAAATACATTTTGTGTGGAAAGTTGAAAACAATTTCTGGTCAAAGATAAAACCAATATTTCTAACATTAGTACTGAATGTAAAGACAATGACATCCAAAGATGTCAAGGTGAGAGGCTAGAAAATGTGTTCCTAAGTCCTCAAGTCAAAGGACCTCAATCTCTGCATTGTCTTAATTTACAAGCAGAATTTGAAGAGTCATTCAAACTTTCATGTCTTTAAAGACATGTTTGTAATTGATGTAGATTTTTTTTTATATTCAGGAGACTTAGTGTATAAGTACAATTTAGTTTAATTAACACACTGTACCAATAAAAACATGATGCTGTTTAATAATTTGAACTAATGGAACTAGTATAAATTAAATATTGGTCCAAGCACTGAACCCTGAGGAACTCAGTGACTAACACTGGTTCTTCAAAAAAAAAAAGAATGCCAAGAGTAAATAGTACAAATATATTAGATGTGTTTTAAAAATAAAATGTGTTTACTGTATGCAACATGAAAGTTATGCTATTAACCGAGACATTTGTATCATTGTAATGATTACTTTTCTGCACAGCATAAACATTCATCTTACTTTTTTTCTTTTTATTGACAGGCTTCTTCATATTCATTTACTTTGTACTGTCTTGGAAGAAGACCAGAGGCTCAGCTACCAGGCAAAACAGGAAAACATATTCTACGGGCACCAAAACCTGAGCTCAGCATTTCTCCAAGACAGTTATGTCCGTCCATCCGTCCATCCATTTTCTTTACCTGCTCTTCCTCTCTGAGTGCTGGGACCTATATTCAGCCCAATGTTAGATAAAAAATAAATAATTGTTTTTGTTTATTATTGTGTTCAACAGTGGTATCACAAAGATGTGAAGTCTAGATGGTAAAGGTTATGTTATTGAAGTACTAGGTGCTTTGCCCTGACCAGAAAGTATTCAATTTATATTAAAAAACGTTGCACAATATTTTCGTTTCAGAATAAATTAATGTAAGCCTTGCTATGCTTGTGCATTACAATTTCTTTCTCCAAAGTTGATAAAAAATAAATAATAATGATTTGTTATATTTTATTGTCATATTCATTGGTAGCAACTGAAATGAAACACTTAGAACAACAGCTGATCAATTTTTTTCTAAAGTGCATACTTTAGAAATTTGATACATGATTTTTAACTAAATGCTTTGAGTTGAGGGATCAGCACATTGAAGGGGCCAAGAATAAAATAATTGTCTATATAAACCTCCCTTTGAGCAAAATTACCAACTTTTATTCATTCAGACACAAAAATGCTTTTTATTTCAAACAATGAACCATTATCATGTTTACACGATGCCAACTCAACAAATAATGTATTTTTGTTATTACCTGACATGTGTTACAATTTCTGAGGTTAAATAAAAAGTTTCAAGGACAGCCCTGTTTGATAAGAGTTTAGACTTTTGACAGATTTCAGAACCAAGACAATGATTAAAAAATATATATTAGGAGATGGAAATCTGACATGCAGTAAATGGTAAACTTAAGAATGAGGATGTTGTCACAATTTGTATTTTATTAGTTTTTGTGACAGTTTCTCTTGTTTACCTTTTTTTCCCCCTGTTTCTTTGGTTTGTTGTGATTATCCCTTTTTGGTTAGTTTATGTTCACCTGTGTTCCTCTGTGTCAGCACCGACCACTTCTCCCAGTACTTTTCAACAGTCAGTCTCTACTCCTCAGTCCTGCCATGCCCAGTCACACCTGTTCCTGGTTTTATTACAGCTGCAGCCACTCTTCCCATCTGCCCCAGTCTACATTATCCTCATTTTCCTCACAATTCAACAACTGAGCATTATTCATTCTCATGCCGAGCCTGGTTCACCTTAGCCCCTTTCATAAGACAGGTCGGTCCGGCTTTTATGCGTGTTCAAGCCTCAAACGAGCATTCAGAAAA
>JBBPBX010003281.1:36883-68888 GCA_038048925.1 Garcialebias charrua | reverse complement strand
TGGGCGGGCACTAGAGGAGACCCGACGTGTGTGAAGCTGCAGCTAGACGACAGACCCAACTTCTTATTTGCAATACTATAGTTCAGAGCTCATTTAGCTGTGCTGTGGGCCTTTTAGAGGAACACAGAGAGGAAGCGCTACAGTCATGGGGCAGCGATTTGTCGTATCTACGACCACGTACGCAAACGCGTTGTCGCACAAAAAACTGCCTGACGCCGGACTGTTTTGTATGTGACACTAATGTATTAAATTCCCCTTCTTCATCCTTGATCTGGTCTTTTATTTTTTTGCCAAAAGACAAGTGATCTCTTCCTCCTCCGTTGACTCCATGACTGAAATGACGAGAAATGAATGAATTTGTCACGAGCGAATTAAACTCTGGTCCAGCGTGGCTGCGGGAGGTTCTGCAGATTTCCTGGTGTGCTGGTCTGATGTGTTGGCTGCAGGACCAGCGCTCCCTGTTTTTATTTTTTAGAACTTTTTATTACCATATAAACACAGAACACTGCTGCGGCTGCGGCTGCCAGCTCTCGGTCAATCAATTCAGTAGGCGTGTCAGCAAATGACCAATCGGCGACCTCAATTTGTCCTGTAGATGGTGGACTGCTGGCCTCCACGTTGTTTCCTGAAGTCCACTATCATGTCCCTCATTTTACTGACATTAAGAGTGAGGTTATTGTCTTGACACCAGCTGGTGATTTAACCTCATCTCTGTAGACAGACACTCTCATCGTTGTTGGTAACGAGGCCCAGGATGGTGGTGCCATAAGTACCTGTATACTTGAGGATGATGTTTGAGTTGTGATTGGGGGTACAGTCATGTGTAAATAGAGAGTACAAGAATGGACTGAGGACAGAGCCCTGAGGTGTACCGGTGCTGAGGACTTGAGGTGACTGCCAATTCTCACTGCTTGTGGTCTACTGGTGAGGAAGTCCAGTATCCAGCAGCAAATGGACTTCTCCAGGCCCAGTGTGGTGAGCTTGGAGACCAGTTGGGAGGGGATTATGGTGTTGAATGCTGAGCTGTAGAAGAGCATTCTCACATAGGTGTTTACTTTCTCCAGATGGCTGAGGGAGGTGCTTAAAGCTAGTTGTGCTTTGTTTTGTGTGTTTTACATGTACTGTATGTGTGGTAACTTCTGGTTGTTTAGTCTGTTAAACTGATTTTGTACAAAGTGTTTAAGAGGTTGTGTAATATAAAATTACACCCTTAAATATTGAATTTCACTGTGAGTTCTTGCCCTGTGTTGCTCTGCGGCATGAAAACATCTACTGCAGTAACTATTTTAAGTTATTAGTAGCTTAGAATTTATTTATGTTTTTGCCTGTCTTCTTTGTCTACATTTTGGCTGAAATGCCTCACTAAATGCCTCAGGTAACGCTGTGAGCTTCACTCCACCATTACAGCCATGTTGTTTGTTTGTTTGTTTGTCTGACTTTAGCTCACCCTGGGTTACATTGCTCATACTGTATTAATGCTACATGTTTGTCACTTGACCCTACAATAGGTGAGGGATTACTGTACTATCAAGGCAGGGCCAGAGTGGGACTCATTTTCAGCCCTGGAGTTTCATTTGTCAGACTGGCCCACTTTAAATCACAACGTATTATTATTAAATCATGCAATTATAACAGAGTCAGAGAATCTTTATTGTCATTTGCACCGCATGTGGTACATGTGATGAAACAAGATTATGTACGCAGGGTCCCAGTTACATCCAACAATAAAATGTAAGATAAGAACAGTAATAAAATCTAAGATATGAACTAAGAAAAACATCAACTTAAAAAAACACACTAAGCACTGATATCATTGAAAAACATCACCCTAAACAACAGCATGAACATGAGTCTGTATGAGCAGATGGGCACGGATGAACGGATAACCTTACATCAGGGGGATTCTAGAATCTGCTCTTTAGGGGTGCTTTAGCCCCAGTGCTGACAACGGCTCTTGGGTTGAACAATGTGGTGACCACTGGAGTCAAAAGCATTTTTAATGTGGGGAAGGAGGAACACACTGGTGAGGGAGTCTGGGGGTCCTCACCCAGAAATTTTTGAATAAAATAGATACCATTTCCTGCATTCTGGCTTATTTTACCAGGTTGGTTATCATCTAGTTTTATCTACATAAGTAAACACTTGATTCAATAACTATTTTAGTGTTAACTGCACAAAAAGAAGTAGCCTGACCAACAGCTCTCCTTGTGTGAATAGAGCATGCTCCGCTTCTCTCACGCTTAGCCTATCGTTCCAGAGACCCTTGCGTGGTAGGTGAAAATCTGTGACGTAGCGGAGTTATATTTATTTGATTATATCAGTGTGTTACCCCTAGATAACGTCATGGGCACTCTTCTCATCTGTCAATTGGTGGGGGGACGTCTAAGCTGCGTGTTGTTTGTACAGACCTTGTTCAAATGGGGGAGGGGTGAGCGGGATTCAGCATGAAGGAATAGGCAGCGTGAAGTCAAAGTCAATGTTTCTCCATTTGTCATTCCACCACATGAAATTGTGTACCCAGGGTCCCAGTTACATCCAACAAAAGTAAAAAATGTAAAAGAAAAACAGTAATAATATCTAAGATATGAACTAAGAAAAACATCAACTAAGTATACACTAAGCACTGGAAGCATAAAAACATTACATTGAACAGCAGCATGAACATGAGTCTGTGTGAGCAGATGAGCACAAATGAACACAGCAACATGAAACAGATCAGCAGCAACATGATGTAATTGTCTTCACAGTGATTATTCTGGTTAGAGATTCATGAGTCTAACAGCCTCAGGGTAGAAGCTGTTCCTCAGTCTAGTGGTTCTGCACTTAATGCTCCTTAACCTTCTTGGGGCAAAAAGTGTGTGTGCTGGGTGAGTGTGGTCCTTCATGATGCAGGTGTCTCTCTTCCTGCATCTGGAGGTGTAAATGTCTGTGATGGCAGGGAGACTGACTCCAACATCTTCTGTGCAGCCTTCACCACTCTCTGCAGAGCTTTTCTTTCTCCAGCTGTGCAGCCTCCATGCCACACGTTGATGCTGGAGCACAGGATGCTCTCCACTGCACACCTGCAGAAGGAGGTGAGGACTGAGCTTCTCAGACCAGCTCGTCTCAGCCGTCTGAGGAAGTAGAGTCTCTGATGAGCTTTCTTGATCAGACTGGTGGTGTTGTTGCCCCAGCTGACGTTGTTATTCGGGTGTACACCCAAGTACTTGTAGCTGCAGACCACTTCTACCGCAGATCCTCCTATATTTGGTGCGGGGTGGGTGGGCTGTTGTTCCGTCTGAAGTCCACCACGATCATCTCCTTCATCTTTTTCACATTGATGTGAAGGTTGTTATTCCTGCACCCTCTCTCCAGGTGTTCCACCGTCTTCCTGTAGCCTGACTCCTTTAGCGCTGCCGCTGCCTTTAGCTTTTTAGCTAGCACGCCAGTATTGCGCACGGCTAGCTTAGCATTAAGTCAGTGCTGGGGCACCCTTCTTGTATAATAGTAGGGGAAACACTATGTATATATACACTGTATATTTGAGGCTTTATAAACCTCTCCCACATATGCTCTTTAACACTTTTGGGGGTGGTGGCACAGAGGTTAGAGCCGGTGGGCCTGAGATCGGAAGATTGCTGGTTCAACTCCCGGTACTGACAACATCAAAATGTGGGTGGGATTGGTGAAGCACGCACACCTGCCTCCACTCTCATTTTGCCCCACTCTGGGCCCTTGAGCAAGACCCTTAATCCCCAACATCTACTCCTCCGGGCACCCTATATAGCAGCTCTCTGCTCCACACAGAGGGCTGTGGTAGCGCGGTGGTCTGTGATTGTGTCAGGAAGGGCATCTTCATGTGACTTAAGGCTGAGTTAGACTTTCGCTTTGGTCCGCAGGCTGGAGCGCGCGCGCCGCGCGTGCACTGTGCCGCACGGCGAAATGCGTTCATAGTTTCGCCCCTGTGTTTATGGTTGACGCACGGCGGAGCATGGCAAAGTGCTGTTCTTTTACGGGCCAGCAGGTGGCAGTAGCCTCTACAACATGTGCATATGTTACAAGAAAGGGTGTAGAAGAAGAAATCTACCGTAGAAGAAGAACTGTTTGACGTCACAACACAAACAAAATGGCTTCCCGCTCGCTTCATTCTTGAACTGTCTTTATTAGAGGAGCAAATTATAATAGAACAACAGTTATTGTGTCTTGCAATTTTAATGAGACGAAGAAGACGCAGAAGGAGATGGTATGTTCGGCCATTACACCCTCAGAGACGTACTGGTGGGTGGTGATGCCGATGCGGAGAATTGACGAAGAAATGCACTTCAGTTACTTCCGCATGTCTGCACGCCGATTTGATGACCTGCTACATCGTATTTCGCCTTTCATACGACATGGAAGGACCCACAGCAGCCCTGTGACATTACCCGAGCGTTTGGCAGTGACTTTAAGAATCCTGGCTTCAGGTAGCAGCCAGAAAAGTGTAGCAGCCAGAAAAGTGTAGCAGCCAGCTACAAACTTGGTGCAACTACGGTTTCCCTGATAGTCTCTGAGGTGTGCCAAGCTATATTGTATATTGCTATATGTATTTGAATGTTAATGATTTTAAATAAAATGAAACTACATTGAAATATCCACTTCAGCTTTCCGTCTGTTTTGTTTGCATATTGTATTTACAAAGCCACTAACAGTTGTATTACATAAAATTTGGTATGAAAGACTTTTTTATAATTGTAAGAACATTAGATGTTAGAATTATTTGGAAACCTGAAATGGCATTGTAAATATAAGTCCCATATTGCATTAAAATGAAGCATTGCTACCTGACACGAAAAATCTCAATGTGTAGTAGCCTTTATTTCACCAGGAATGTGAAGTGGAATGTGGAGAAACCTGTAGAAATAGTGTTTTGATTTTAATGTGTGCAAAAATTGCATGCTGTCTAAAAATAATTGATAAATGTGTAATTATGCATTACAAATGTATCATTTGAATCAAAGTCAAGTCAAAGTCAGCTTTATTCTCAAAACAGTAATATGTACAGGACATACACAGGATTGAAATTGCATTTCTCTCTGTCCCTCGGTGCAACAATAACTATTTAAACACTAAAACATTTAATAAACATAAAATGAAATAAAGTGTAATACTGTCCTGAGTTTTTGCATAGTACTTTTTCATAGTAGTATAAAAGTATAAAATGTTTTCACCAACACCAACATTTAATATCCATAAACATAAAATGAAATAAAGTGTAATACTGTCCTGAGTTTTTGCATAGTACTTTTTCATAGTAGTATAAAAGTATAAAAAGTTTTCACCAACATTTAATAAACATAAAATGAAATAAAGTGTAATACTGTCCTGAGTTTTTGCATAGTACTTTTTCATAGTAGTATAAAAGTATAAAAAGTTTTCACCAACATTTAATAAACATAAAATGAAATAAAGTGTTAATACTGTCCTGAGTTTTTGCATAGTACTTTTTCATAGTAGTATAAAAGTATAAAAAGTTTTCACCAACACCAACGGAGTGAGCTGATGCTAGGGCTGTCGCTTCTGCTACTGCTGCTTGACCCTGGCAAGTGTCGAGGTGGTACGGGTATGGGCACCGTTGGACAGGGAGGAATTGGCGTGGAGGACCTGCGCAGAGGAAAACACCCTGCATTTGAAGTACTGCCAGTTTCATGGCCAGTAGGCGTGAGGTTGTGAGAGACGATGGGTGTGATGTACTCATGGTCGATGGTGGTGACGGTCTGGTCCATGGGGGTGAGGGTCTGGTCGATAGGGGTGAAGGTCTGGTCCATGGGGGTGACGGTCTGGTCGATAGGGGTGAAGGTCTGGTCCATGGGGGTGAGGGTCTGGTCGATAGGGGTGAAGGTCTGGTCGAATGGGGTGACAGTCTGGTCGAGGCACCATGTATCGTCCTGTGCTTGGCTCTGTGGTGTTTCTTCAGGCTAAAAAACAGACATTGACATCCATCAGTACAAAATGAAACGGTAACGGATACAATGCACATATGTGTTAAATAAAAACAAATGTTTGTGTAATTGTTAGCTTAATAAACAGAAGGTGAAGCATCAACACACATATAGGCTAAATTTGTTTACAGTTGAGCTGTGCAGATCCAAAATAGCTATTTCCACTATTTCACATTTACTGGTCAGCAGCTTGATTTATATTTTCATTAAGCCATGTTTTGGTCATTCATTCTCACAGTTTATTGTTTATATCAATGACTACAAAGGGGAAACAACACGGCAGGCTGCACAGCATGGCCTGCTGTATTCCATGCTAAGCTAGCTGTAATAAAAGCAGTACTAACTTTTTTTCTTTCATTTTTACCTCTTTTTCCATATTTGTGTCCTTTTCTCGGTGTTTTATAAAACTCGACAGCCAACTCAGCTCCACAACGAGGATTGGCACCGGTTTGTTGGTGCCAGGATCGCCACTTCTGATCACCCTCTTTTTGGCCTTCACGAAGCGATCCCGCATGTTTTTCTTCCTCCTTCTGCATCGCTTCTGCAATCTCCTTCCATGAACTCTGTGCCAGTTGCACATCTTTGTGTTCTCTCATAGAGGGATCATACAAATGGCGATACATGCGGATGAGTTCAGCCAGAGCAGCTTCGAAAGCGTCCATCTTGTTTTGAGCCCAGTCCGTACGTCACTGAGCGCGGCGCGCGCTCTAGGCTTGCGGAGTTTCAAAAATTCAGAGGTGCACGGCACGCGCTAATCCCCTGCGCGGGGCCAACGCGCAGGGGCGGGGACTGTGAAATTGCGTCACTTTTGGAGGGCACACCCTCGCGCGCTGCGCGACGCGTCGACTATGAATCTAGCTTTAGTTTACTGTGGTGATCCCTGAAGAGCAGTCAAAAGAAGAAGAAAAAGAAGCTCTTAAACACTTTGGTGATCACAATAAAGATGATGATGATGAAATGAATGTACAGTAGTCCCCAAGCCAACTCTAACAAAGTTGTATCAAAAAGGTCTAGTCCTAAAAGTAAACGGTGTAACTGGAAGTTGGTTCCCCAACAAAGAAGTCTGATAATATGCAAGCTCTGCATCCCATTCTACTTTTAGAAACTCTAAAAAACCTGCACTGCAGTCCAAGGGCAAAGTGCTCTGTTTGAAAAATATGGAACAATAAGATTTTCAACACAAGATGGAGCTCAGTTGTTGACAGCTTTGTGTGTTTTGACTTCTATAAGGAATTTTACTGGTCTCCCATCTGATTGGTCCAAATAACATATTTTCAAAACCAGCTGAAAGCCTAAACCCATGTCCTGAAAAACTGAATACTGTAGGGTGTTTGCAGCACAACACAACATTGGTAATCTAAAAGTATTGTTATAACCAGGCTGCTAGAGAGCGGAATATCAAAAATCCACATTTACAATACTGTATAAGACACATGCACATGTGATCAGGGCTGTGCCAGTGTAAAGAAAAGGTCTGAAGAACACAAATCTCAGATGCCTATAGTAGAGCTCCTAATGTCATAAAAATCTAAAATTCAGCTTAAAATAAACAATACAAGGACTAAAGAGTCAGTAATCCAACAACTGAAGAGAAACGTGGTGAACAGATCAGTCAGAGCAGCCTTTGTTGAACAGGGCCCATGGAATCCACTCCACCCCCATCACTGGCCAATGAGATCACCACCAGGCACAGCTCATGCGCACTGAAGTGGAAGATTTCTTTTAAAAGATCCACAGCCCAGTAACAGCAGTGTCATGAAAAAAAATAAAAAATAAAAATAAAAACATCTCACTGACCATCATCTGGTCACCATAACTGCTTTCATAAAGTTTATTACTGGTTAAATATTATGTGATTGTAGTTTTCTTTAGTTTTCTTTATTTTCTTTTGATAAGTGCAAATGCCTATTGCCAATGTGACGTGTGCTACTGACCACTTGACCAGGTCACCCTTGTAAAAGAGATCTCGATCTCAACGGGCTCTACCTGGTTAAATAAAGGTGATTGATTGATTGATTGATTATTTTACAAAAGTCTAAACTTAATGGAGCAGTGGCCATTTTCTTTTGACAGCACTTATTGTTTGAATTGTGTGGGAAATTTATTATTTATTTTTTTATTACAGGACATAAAGGGCGAGTAAATAATTGTTGAATCTATTGGAATGGTCCAATTTGAAATTATTTACAGGATTACAGCAGGACAACATCAGTACAGTATATGTAAGCAGCTAAGAGCTTCCTGGATTTTAATATTTGCAGCATGGTACACGTTATTATGCTCACATGACTGTAGCAAATACTGATATTTCTTCATTGATGGAACATGACACTTGTTTCTCCTTAAAGCAAGCCAATGAGTTGCAGAAAGTTATGATAGCTTTTGAAATGCCTGCAAACAGCACCAACAACAGGCAGGTTTGTATTGTTGGTCATTCAGTTTCACACACAGGTGTTTCCATTAAATGTTAGTTCTTCTGACACTGTTTGACTGTCTTCTCTGTTTGTCTTTCCCGTAACATGACAGCTAGGTTATTGTGCTTCTGTAAACAACTTATGTCCTTCTGTAAACAACTTATGTCATTACTAAAATTATTGATGGTAAAACTGCAAAACTACAATCTTTTAAAGTGAAGCTGTTTCAAAAGGGTAAGAGTAAGAGAAAATACCCCCCCGAGGATTAGAAGAGTAAATGTTTGTAATTTATAAGAATAGTGTTTTTTCTCGACTGGATCTGGACGTGGCCACCCAGTTCTTGATAGACCTTTCTTATACACACCAAAATGGAAGTCGACACGTTGCTTATTTTTCAAGTTATTCAACTCACAAGGCTTACTTATCTTGATGCATGCTCAATAACAAACTGTGTATTTACATTGATGGCGGCAACCATCTTGTATTTTGACCTGGCAACACAGTTTTTGAAAGGAACATTCCTTGCACCTAGATATAGATAGATAGATAGATAGACAGACAGACAGACAGACAGACAGACAGACAGACAGACAGACAGACAGACAGACAGACAGACAGACAGACAGACAGACAGACAGACTGACTGACTAGACTGACTGACTGACTGACTGACTGACTGACTGACTGACTGACTGACTGACTGACTGACTGACTGACTGACTGACTGACTGACTGACTGACTGACTGACTGACTGACTGACTGACAGTTTGATTGATTATCGCAGGGGGGAATTTGAGGCATCCAGTATTCTAATTATACCCCCCCCCGCCCCCTCCAATAAAATAAAATAAAAGAATGATGTATCTGTAGTCACATCCCAAAATGGAAGTTGGTTTCTCACATTATGCTTACAACATGCACAGATGAACCTAGGGGTCGCAACGGGGACAAAATAAATAAATAAATCATATTGAACATGTCATTTGTTGAGAGAATGTAGAGATTGTGATGAAGTGAAAACTCAAAGCAATCTACTGGCTCCTTAGATAAATAATGTTATTAACTGACTTTTAAGTAAGTGAATGTCCGTGTCCTGAGATGACTTGTGTTGTAAGTTGTCCCTGTATAAACTGAACTGCATTGAATTTCAGGACAGAGTTTTTTTTATGACAATAGAGTTTCAGCCATTTTGGATAAACCTTGTGTCATGGGTGGCTGTCACGAACGAGGAGACATAAAGTTTATTACAGTGATTGTATTGCACCAGAGCTCAGTACAAATTACCACATTATCTTGTGTCTTCTGTATTTTCCTCTGATATTTTCCCAACACACTCTCTTCTGTCCTCTGCTTTCACACTAGTGCCCTCTAGCCAAAAGATGGAAGACTTAAACCTAGGAACATGACACCTATGGAAAAGGTTTTACTCACTCTCATCCAGTTCTGTGAAAACCTTGCATGATCTGTTAGCACTTGTCTCGAATCATTTGTTGCAACTTGCAAATGACTCTTGGCTACAACCACACATTTTGAACTCTATCGGTTTTTAATTCATTTCATCCATCCATCCATCCATCCATTTTCGTCCACTTATCCGGGGTCGGGTCGAGGGGGTAGTAGCCTAAGTAAGGAGGCCCAGACTTCCCTCTCCCCAGCCACTTGGAGCAGCTCCTCTGGGGGAATCCCAAGGCGTTCCCAGGCCAGCCGAGAAACATAGTCCCTCCAGCGTGTCCTGGGTCTTCCTCTGGGTCTCCTCCCGGTGGGACATGCCCGGAACACCTCACCAGGGAGGCGTCCAGGAGGCATCCTAACCAGATGCCCGAGCCACCTCAACTGGCTCCTCTCGATGTGGAGAAGCAGCGGCTCTACTCCGAGTCCCTCCCGGATGACTGAGCTTCTCACCCTATCTCTAAGGGAGAGTCCAGACACCCTGCGGAGAAAACTCATTTCAGCCGCTTGTATCCGAGATCTCGTTCTTTCGGTCACAACCCAAAGCTCATGACCATAGATGAGGGTGGGAACGTAGATCGATCGGTAAATTGAGAGCTTTGCCTTTTGACTCAGCTCTCTCTTCACCACGACAGACCGGTACAGCGCCCGCTTCACTGCGGACGCTGCACCTATCCGCCTATCGATCTCACGCTCCAGTTTTCCCTCATTCGTGAACAAGACCCCAAGATACTTAAACTCCTCCACTTGGGGCAGGACCTCCTCCCCGACCCGGAGAGGGCATGCTACCCTTTTCCGGCTCAAGACCATGGCCTCGGATTTGGAGGAACTGATCCTCATCCCGGCCGCATCACACTCGGCTGCAAACCGCTCCAGCGAAAGCTGTAGATCACGATCTGATGAAGCCAATAGGACCACATCATCTGCAAAAAACAGAGAAGCGATTCTAAGGCCACCAAAACGGATCCTCTCAACACCTTGGCTGCGCCTAGAAATTCTGTCCATAAAAGTTATGAACAGAATCGGTGACAAAGGGCAACCTTGGCGGAGTCCAACTCTCACTGGAAACGAGCCTGACTTACTGCCAGCGATGCGGACCAAGCTCTGACACCGGTCGTACAGGGACCTAACAGCCCATATCAAAGGGCCTGGTACCCCATACTCCCGGAGTACCCCCCACAGAACCCCCCGAGGGACGCGGTCGAATGCCTTTTCCAAGTCCACAAAGCACATGTAAACTGGTTGGGCAAACTCCCACGCACCCTCCAGGACCCTGTTGAGGGTGTAGAGCTGGTCCAGTGTTCCACGACCAGGACGAAAACCACACTGCTCCTCCTGAATCCGAGGTTCGACTATCCGACGGACCCTCCTCTCCAGAACCCCTGAATAGACCTTACCAGGGAGGCTTAAGAGTGTGATCCCCCTATAGTTGGAACACACCCTACGGTCCCCCTTTTTGAATAGGGGAACCACCACCCCAGTCTGCCAATCCAAGGGAACTGCCCCCGATGTCCACGCGATATTGCAGAGTCGCGTAAGCCAACACAACCCCACAACATCCAGAGCCCTAAGGAACTCAGGGCGAATCTCATCCACCCCCGGAGCCCTGCCACCGCGGAGCTTTTTAACCACCTCGGTGACCTCAGCACCAGAGATTGGAGAGCCCGACCCAAAGTCCCCAGGCTCCGCTTCCTCAGTGGAAGACGTGCCAGTAGGATTGAGGAGGTCTTCGAAGTACTCCGCCCACCGACTCACAACATCCCGAGTTGAGGTCAACAGCACGCCATCCCCACCATAAATGGTGTTGGTCGCGTACCGCTTTCCCCCCTGAGACGCCGGATGGTGGACCAGAATCGCCTCGAAGCCGTACGGAAGTCATTCTCCATGGCCTCTCCGAACTCCTCCCACGCCCGAGTTTTTGCCTCAGCAACCACCCGAGCCGCATGCCGCTTGGACTGTCGGTACCTATCTGCTGCTTCCGGGGTCCCACAGGCCAAAAAGGCCCAATAGGACTCCTTCTTCAGCATGACAGCATCCCTCACCGCCGGTGTCCACCACCGGGTTCGAGGGTTGCCACCACGACAGGCACCAACAACCTTGCGGCCACAACTCTGATAAGCTGCCTCGACAATAGAGGCGCGGAACATGGCCCACTCGGACTCAATGTCCCCCGCCTCCCTCGGAACGTGTTCAAAGCTCTCCCGGAGGTGGGAGTTAAAGCTCCGTCTTACGGGAGACTCTGCCAGACGTTCCCAGCAGACCCTCACAATACGTTTGGGTCTGCCAGGTCTGACCGGCATCCTCCCCCACCATCGGAGCCAACTCACCACCAGGTAGTGGTCAGTTGACAGCTCCGCCCCTCTCTTCACCCGAGTGTCCAGGACATGCGGCCGCAGATCAGATGAGACGACAACAAAGTCGATCATCGAACTGCGACCTAGGGTGTCCTGGTGCCAAGAGCACATATGGACACCCTTATGCTTAAAGGGGACCAAATGTAGGATATATAATTTTTTGTGGTTTATCTGTGGGCTATCCAGACCATTTTCAGTCAATTTTATACACAAAATAATGCTTAGATTAAAAAATATCCCCTTTCTAATTCTGCCAAATTTCACTTCCGTTCTAAACGACCGGTTTATGAATAATGAGGTCTGAAAGCCACGCCCTACAAAGACCTATTTACATTAACTACGCCCTCTGCAACAGCCAGTATCTCTAATATGTTGTTATTTTAAAATTAGCTCTTTTTTATTACTCATTTGACTTACTGTTAGTGCTAGTAGCTTAAGATAACTTACCAAAAGCCCTCTGCGCGCGCCGCCATTTGCAGCTCCTTTTTTTAGCATTAGCTCCGAGGCTAATGATAGCTTTTCCTCCTCCGAGCGGGCGGTGTGCTCCGCTCGTTGCATGCGGCGCTTGTTGGAGCGTGCTTCAGTCCACACACAAAGTTCACAGAATGTCTCCAGTTAATTTATCCGCATGAGGCAACTTTTGACCGGACCCCCGGACCTCAAAAGTCATTAGCTCCCAACAACTCCCGCACGCAGATGGTGTCTTCGCCGGCGGTCTGCAAAACAAAAGGCTTAAAAAAAAAAAAAAAAAAAGAAATCCGCGACCGTGACGCGAACCCGTGTCCTTCGGATGACGAGTCCGGTTCATTACCTCTGGGCCAACCGTGCAGTTGTGCAAAAATAGTCTTTCATCGTATAAGAAATAATCACAACCACCTACATTTAGAACGCTGAAGTTTTGATTAGATTTTGATGAAGTGAAAGGTATTCTTAAAATAAATAAGTTGCTAATCTGAAAATATATCGATCAGTGGTGCTTGATGGCTCTTTTTTATTACTCATTACGCGAAGAGAGTGTGTGTGTGCACAGTTTTCTGCCGGCTTCGCGTTGGGAGCGATATTACACTAAAAATTGAACTAAAACGTAAAAATAACAATTATAAAGTATTATTATGTCGATGTATATATCTAGTCTCACCCCGATTTCTCCGAAACAAAAGGCTTTAAAAAAAAGGGGGGAAAAAAAAAGATGCCGTTGACGGGACGCGATCTCCGCTCTCCTGCGTGGCGGTCAAGTGTCGTAACCGCTCAACCAAACTGACAGTTGTGCAACAGTAGTCCTTCATCATATAAGAAACAAGTCCAAACCGCTAGAGTGTGTGTGCACAGTTTCAACGAGACAGAGTTCATTCAAACAAGGTAATAAAACATTCTGGTTTTACTCGAGATGTGCTGCATGGCTGGAGCAGGGCAAACCCCTAGCCCCCCATGGGCTAAATAAATGAATAAATGACCGCCAGGTCAGCTCCTAAACCGCTAGGCAACCGTGACATCTTTTATACTCAAGTGGGTGGAGCATCACCAGGGGTTGCTAGGTGAGGGGCTGGACTCAGGTTTGAGGTGATTGGCTACGGTTTGTGACGTCACAAACCGCAGGAAGTGTGAAACGGAGCGTTTTTAATCACAGACAAATAAATCTACTTAGAGTAAATAAACCACTGGGTGCATTTTTTTGGCACAAGGACTGTTTTTTTATGAAGTAAATACCCAAAGTTTAGTAAAGAAAACATTAAAAAGTGAATTTTGCATGTGTGGTCCCCTTTAAACATGGTGTTCGTTATGGACAATCCATGACGAGCACAGAAGTCCAACAACAGAACACCACTCAGGTTCAGATCAGGGGGGCCGTTCCTCCCAACCACACCCCTCCAGGTCTCACTGTCATTGCCCACGTGAGCGTTGAAGTCCCCCAGCAGAACAAGGGAGTCCCCAGGAGGCGCACTCTCCAATACCCCCTCCAAGGACTCCAAAAAGGGTGGGTAATCTGCGCTGCCGTTTGGTGCATAGGCACAAACAACAGTCAGAGCCCGTCCCCCCACACGTAGGCGAAGGGAGGCTACCCTCTCGTTCACCGGGGTGAACCCCAACGTACAGGCACCAAGATGGGGGGCAACAAGTATGCCCACTCCTGCTCGGCGCCTCTCACCAGGGGCAACTCCAGAGTGGAAGAGTGTCCAACCCCTCTCAAGGAAACTGGTTCCAGAGCCAGAGCCATGCGTTGAGGTGAGTCCGACTATTTCTAGCCGGAACCTCTCAACCTCACACACTAGCTCAGGCTCCTTCCCCACCAGAGAGGTGACATTCCATGTCCCAATGGCCAGCTTCTGTAGCCGAGGATCAGACCGCCAGGGTCCCCGCCCTCGGCCACCACCCATCCCACATTGCACCCGACCCCTTTGGCCCCTCCCATAGGTGGTGAGCCCATGGGAAGGGGGACCCACGTCTCCTCTTCGGGCTGTGCCCGGCCACCAGGCGCTCGCCAACGTGCCCCACCTCCGGGCCTGGCTCCAGAGTGGGGCCCCGGTGACCCGCGTCCGGGCGAGGGAAAACTTAGTCCATTTGACTAATTCATTTCAATTCAGTTTATTTATATAGTGCCAAGTCACAACAGAAGTCATCTCAGGGCACTGAACCTTATGGTGGCCAAGGCTGATTAAGTGTGGTGGCCATCTTGACATTAACCACCAAATGATAACTTTTGGAAAATTTCCATGAAAATGTGTTCAATGAGCCATGAGATATTTTACTAACAGTCAAACACAGACGTAAAACATTATTGCAGCTGCGGGCAATATTCACGCCATACAAGATGACCTTTTGTTGTGGATTTAGGCCAACTAATCACCATAATTTTTTATTTTCCTTTATATGAAAAAAGATAATTGGGAGTGGTGGTGAAGAGGCTAAGAAGGTGAGCTTGTGATCGGAAGGTCGCCGGTTCAAGCCCCGGTACCGACAACATCAAAGATGTGGGTGGGATAAGTGAAGCGGTCACACTTGTCTCCACCCTCATCTGCCCCACTCTGGGCCCTTGAGCAAGGCCCTTAACCCACACCATCTGCTCCCCCGGGAACCCTAGATATCAGCTCTTTGTTCCACACAGAGGGCTGTGGTTGCTCGGTGGTCTGTGGTTGTGTCAGGAAGGGCATCCGGCGTAAAAACAACTGTCAAATCTTCGTGCGACTAGTTCGCTGTGGCGACCCCTAACGCAGGGAAAAAAGCCGAAAGGAAAAAAAAAATATATGAAAAAAGATAATTCTTCTTGTGTTTAAAATCTCTTCAAAAATAAATAAAGACAAAACGAAGGACACTTAGAGTGCTGGTTACATTTTCAAAATAACTCATCTGCTCTAAAATAAACAAATGACCTCAGGATTACTAATGTAATACTTGAATAATCCTTATTAATAATCCTGAAGGTCAGACTTTGCTAAATGTTCAGAGGGAGAATCCATGCTGCAATATTATTGTGTGCTGCCACCTGCTGGACTTGGATCAGGACAACTAGCTTCTTTACGTTCATAACAAGTTAGAAAAATGTGCATTTTCTGCAAAAAGGCAGAGTGAATGCTTAGAGCTGAATGACTTCACTGAAATTTGCAAAGAAAAGGGGGAGTGGGCGATTAGATGCATAACAGCTTAACTTTCAACGTAAGCTGAAATGTTTAAAGAAAAGGAGAACCAAGAAGCAGAAGACAGATGGAACCAGCATGAGGATACATACAAACAAAAAGGAGGCACAACAAGTGCATAAAACAATAAAAAGGATTAAAAACGTGGACACATAAGGAGACAAAAAAGGCAATAAACGACTTACAAAAAGACAAAAGGAAGCATAATGAGAAGAGTTTGAAATTCTGCAAACATCTCAAGTATAAACCTCCAATTTTCATTCATCAAAGAAACTATAAGTTTATTTAATTGTAAATGCTGATTATGTCAACTAATAAAACATAAATCACATGTTTGGGAGTCTGGACTCAAAACAGCTGATTTAGTTCATGCTTCACCTCAAATTATTGACAAGTCATCTTGGTTTGTGGCCTTCGGGTTCTGCTCGTCACTCGTTTTGTCAGAGTTTTCTGAAACACGTGGCTGTGACCTGAGAGGAAAGCTGTCTCTTTTGTTCAGATTGTGAAAAGCTGCTGGGAATTTGTTAAAGCCACCTGACCATTTATGTGGAGCAGTTAGAGCTGTGAAAGAAAGTTGTAAGCACTGACATCATGTTTCTGCTTTGCATAAACTGTTACAAGATATATATATTTTAACATTAAACTGTGTTTGTTTTTGCAAAAACAATGTTTAATTAATGAAAATTCCTCTCAAAAAGAGTTTAAACTGCACGCCGTTTTTTGTCACGGTAAATCCGGATATTTCTAGCCTGGTTGATACCAGACCCATGTCCTTCACTTCGCTTTGGACTAGGGTCTGGCATCTCTGCCATAGACAACGATTTCTCCTGGAGATTTTTGAATGGACCAATCAGAGAACAGGAGGCAGAGTTTTGTTAGTTTAGCCTGACGAGGTCCAGGCTATCAGATAAATTGCTCAGAAACCACTCGGTGGATATTTTTTCTGCCACCAGTGTGTAATTATATGTCTTTAATTTACTGACTGTTGGCCTAGATGAAACATTTGCCAGCAGTGAAGGGAAATGAGAATTGAGCGGAGCTGCGTAGGAATGGCGAGGGCCAGGCTACTCTTTTCCATCTTCTTCTTGGACTTCATCTGAATAATTCCAGTTTATTCCAATAAACAGCAAAGCCTTGCACATTGTCAGACTGTGTGTTAAGTACTGGTAGTCTATCTCTGCATTTCCTCTTTTTTAAGTCTTGTCATTCATTCACATTCACTCAGATGTTTTAGGATTTAGAATTCTCAGCTTTCTTAAATCAAAATACGTCTGATCCCAAATTGCTGGTTAGCTTTGGGCAGGTTGGTAAGCAGACATACGGTAATTTGCAACGCTGTTTACTGACCTGGATCCTGCTCAGTACCTCGGAGAATTTAAAAAGATGAATTTATACTTGATAGAACAGTTAGCCTGTCCAGTCCAGTTAGCCTGGCAGGCTAACTGGACTGGACAGGCTAACGTGACGTATGTTACAGCTCCGCGCAACATACGTCACGGCCAAACGTTAACGATTGGGTAACCTCAGCAGAGGCCACGCCTCCAGCAAGAATCGGTTCTCTATAGGAGAAACTCCAGACCCTAGTAGCGAAGTGAAGGACAAGGGTCTGGTTTTAACCAGGCTAGTAAAATATCCAAGGTGGTGAATAATTTTATAAACATTGCATTTTCAGCTGGTTTCAGCTTCCTCAGCATCTTTCAGCAGTCATTTAGGATTTCCACATCTGAATTCAAACCACAAGTGATAAAAAAAACAAGCATGTAAAACCTGGCAAACTAGCTGTTAGTCAGGAATGCAGGGATATTTAAAGGCCCGAAAAGCAGAAATTTCTGCAAAACCAGCTAAACCAAAGGGCTAACATTTTTTTAAATATATTTTACAATAAAGTGGTAATCAATGAAGTTTAAAAAAAAAACATTTTAGAAAAGCACAAGTGAGTAAATGTATGCAAAATATACAATTTTTATTATGAACTGACTGGACAAGGTTTAAAAAAGTATATATATAAACAGCTCATATTTAAATTCAAACATTTATTTTTAGTATTTCAAAATCAAACTAATAAAATAAGGAACAAACACAAAAACTTGAAAATGAACACTGTTACGGTTTGATTAAAAAATACACACACACACACACACACACACACACACACACACACACACACACAACACACACACACACACACACACACACACACACACACACACACAAAATAACCCTCAAAAGACACTCAAAACTATTTACAAAATTTGGTTAAAAAAATTAATAAATAAATAACAAAACATTAGATTACAAACAGAGGAAAAAACGATAGTTATTACAAAATCAAACTAGAACTATTTACTTGTTAACACTGCACACATGAAAAAGTGAAAAATGAAAAAGATGCTGAGGACTCAGTCATTTTAAAGAGTGGTTTCATCCTCGACGCAGTCACTTTGGACTTGTCCTCTTTCAGTAGAGCTGTCGTCTCCAGGGTTGTCCCTCCTGGCTCCCTCTCTTCCTTCCTCTTCAGGGTTGACAGCTATGGGGAGACTTGCATGCACATTCTGGGATGTATGCACAAGTGCCACTTCCTTCATCAGACAGAAAGCAAAGTTAGATAACTTGTTCTCTTAAAGTTAGCAACTAAAACTTTGTTTACGCCATCAACAAATGTTACCAACGCAGCCAGGTTTAACTGGGAATTATTAAATATTTCTTCTATCAGTTAGAATCGGCAAACTAAAAGAGGTGGCTGTTTCTGTCTAACAATTACCGGTTGAAAAATGGTTCCTGAACAAATTAAAACACAAATAATAATAATTTGCTGTAATGATAGTGAATCTCTTTTATATATGAACATAGTTGTTTTGTTCTGTTTTAATAATCACAGAATAAAAATAGTAATCTGGGATGGTGAAATGAATTTACCTGCCTGCGTGTGGGAAAGAGGTGAAGAAGAGAGTCCAGGCAGGATGGAGAAAAGTTTCAGGAGTGATTTGTGACAAAAGGGTGTCGGCAAAGGAGAAAGGAAAAGTTTTCAAGACAGTGGTGAGACCAGCTATGTTGTATGGTCTGGAGACAGAGACATGGACAAAAAGACAGGAGACAGAACTGGAAGTGTCAGAAATGAAGATGTTGAGGTTCTCCTTAGGAGTGACAAGGATGGATAAGATCAGGAATTACATCATCAGAGGTACAGCACATGTTGAACAACTGGGAGATAAAGTTAGGGAGGCCAGACTGAGATGGTTTGGACATGTCCAGAGGAGGGACAGTGGTTTGGACATGTCCAGAGGAGGGACAGTGGTTTGGACATGTCCAGAGGAGGGACAGTGGGTATATTAGTAGAAGGATGTTAGAAATGCAGCTGCCATGGAAAAAGACAAAGAGATATATGGATGCAGTTAGAGAGGACATGGAGGGAGTTGGAGTGAAGACAGAGATGGAGGAGGATGACTCACTGTGGCGACCCCTGAAGAGCGAAAAGCCGAAAGAAGAAGAAGAAGAAGAAGCTAGGTACCTGCTGGATCTCCTCCTCGATCGCCTCCTGGAGGTCCTCCTCGATTTCCTCCTCGATCTCCTCCTGTAGAGCCTCCTGGATCTCCTCCTGGAGGTCCTCCACAGTCCTAGTGATGGATGCCAGTATCAGGTTTGTCATGAAAAACTGCACCACGATCACATAGCTGATGAAGTAGACGAGAGCGACCCAGGCATGGTAGGAGTTGTGTAAACAGTCCTGCAAGGCA
Source organism: Garcialebias charrua (assembly GCA_038048925.1). NCBI lineage: Eukaryota > Metazoa > Chordata > Actinopteri > Cyprinodontiformes > Rivulidae > Garcialebias > Garcialebias charrua. The sequence goes on along the minus strand of JBBPBX010003281.1, from coordinate 49,347 downwards.
CAGAGGAAGATGTTCACTCACTGACTGACAGGCATGAAGGAACCTGGATAAACATCTCCAGCTCCAGGTTTCAACCGTGACATCAAGCAGGATCTCAGGGTGTAAGCACAAAATAAAACTCCCACAGTTCGTGTTTGCGTGGCTGCACTCGCACCTTCAGGATGCCGCTCCAGTTGTCACCTGTGCTAACCTTGAACAAGGTGAGGAGAGCCATCGTGAAGCTTTGGAAGTTATTGTACCGGTGCAGCCCAAAGCACGGGCGTCCCACAGGGCAGTCTGATCGACACAGAGACAAAATAAATGAACAGAGGATGATTTTTCTGGCACACAGACTTATTCTAGGCTACAAATCATTATCAGAGTGATTTAGCAACAGAAAAGAAATGGGGGGGAAAAAGCTTTTTAATCAAAACTTTAACTTGATCTGAGCAACTTTGTATTTATTCAGCTGCACTTCGGCTCACAGCTGAACGTAAATTAATTCAGCTGTTTGGGATTTGACTGCTCTATAAAATCTGGCTTTCGTGCTACCAGGAGAGTTGATGGTGCGACTGACCTAAATCGCCGAACAGCATCACCCCGAGTGCCGCGTACATCAAGCTGAACCACAATAACAGGATGGAGATGGTGACAACCTGCAACCAAAGCACACGTTAAATCTCCTGCGTATCAAACCACACAGGGCAGACGCTCAGAATCCTCAAATCCTGCTGAGCCTCCAATAAATCAAATTGTACTTTTACGCCTGGGTCAATGCTTTGTTGTTTTTGCTTTACAGTAAAACGTCTGAGCCTGGAAACAAAGTATCCCATAAAGACGTTACCTGACAAGTAACACAAACCGTGCTGTTATCGAAAGAACATAAATGAGTCCTCGAGGCTCAGTGGGAACTAACCTGTATAAATAAAGGTTAAATGAATAAACTAAATAATTTGATTCAAAACGTCTGGTTGTCAGCTCAGACCTTCGAATGGCGGCAGTCTCCTTCACATTTATCCTTTAAATGCAGATTTTTCAAACAATAATTGTGCAGTAAGAACAGTAATGTCACAAGAACGTGTTTTAACTCGTTTTTCTCACCTTTCTGTTGAATTTCCAGCTAAAACAAAACCAACCGCATGCACTTTTACATTGAGTGTTTTTGTTTACCTCTTTCGAGGTCTTCACAATGATCGTCAGGTAGAACATCGAACCCTTTGCCCTCAGCGCTTAGAAGAAACACACACGTTAACACAACATTTGTATTCTATACACGTATGCACGTTTAAATCGGAACACATTTGTTTTGGGGTTTGTACCTTGTGCGAATCGGAGAATTCTAAAGATTCTCAAGATGCCAACATTGAAAGGGATATTTATGGGCATTTTGATATCAGTGAAAACGATGTCGATCACGGAGCTTAAGATCACAAAAATGTCCAGCAGGTTCCAGCTAAACACACACACACACACATTTTGTGAATTACTAAGGAAACACGTCACAATTTAAAAATTCTCTCATTTTGGCACCTTACCTGTCCTTGAAGAATCTCTTGGGGCCAAACCCGATGACCTTCATCACAACCTCAATGAAGACGACGATGGTGGAGATGATGAACGTGTACTCAATGAGCTGGTCGATGTACTGACCACACAAATGCAAACAGAGCCGTCAACCACAGGACTGAAGTGTCTAGAAAATTCAAAGCTGCAGCTATCGAAGGTGAGTGTGTTAGTGTGTTACCTTGGGCTGGTTGTAGTGCTCAAAACCCATAAGTACAATGTTGATGACAACGATGGTGGTTATGATGTTTTCTAGATATTGGCTTTTACATGCAGATAAAATTGCTCTTCGAAAAGCGCCGCAGCTCAAGAACTCTGTCGCTTCGAGCTCTGGAACACAAACGGTACTTTAATATTAAAAGTAATTTTTTTCGGGGCAGGCAGGCCCTCCGGACCGTCCGTTCTCTTACCATTGTCCTGGACAGAAGGCGACGATGGTTCCTCACTGTAATACAGATCTAGGCAGCTGTTATAGCTTTCCACTACCGTGCCAACAATCATGCCAAATAGGAACAAAGCCAACACCATGAAGGAGAGGAAGTAAAGAATCATCATCATATTGTTGTCATTCACAGGCTGAAAAGTGAACAAGAAAGAGATACAGACAAAACTTATCACACTGTTGTTTCTTGTGCATTCAGCATCGTCTTCTTCAACCTTTGACCTTTACAGTGTGTTCTGCTGCAACACCTCCAGAGTTACATTACATTCTATACAAGCTCAATCAGATGTGTCAATTAAAACACAACACAGCATTTCAAAATACCCGCCCTCCAATAAAATGTCAACTACTTTTATTGTGGTTATCGAGAAATTAAACCCATAAAACAGCCTGAGTTGTATAATCTGTCATCTGTGATGCCGTTCGCTGTCCACTTAAAATAAAAAGCACTGATATGTGTAAGTACAGCTAAAACAGTCATTTATTGATGTCAAACTACCTGCTGGTCGACCCCCACTCCGTCCACCCCATCGTACATGATCCCGACCCACCCGTCTTTGGAGAATAGAACAAACAGCGTGATGACGGCCTGGATGGGAAAAGACGAAATCTGAAAATGCACACTTCACAGAAACAAAAAAGTCTTTTTTGCACAAAAGTTATTGTTTTAAGTTTACAAATCGATTATATTTGGTTGAAAAAGTGGCCGAATTACTGGAGGCACTGCTCAGTTCTCTCCATTAAAATACTTTGTAGATTATTGTTTAGCTTGTGTAAAACGCCAGAAATCAGTAATAAAAGAAGCACATTCAAATGCATTTTTAAATACATTAATGTTGACTCCTTGATGGACTGATTTCAAAACTCTGTTTTTAACTTGAGGTTGCAGATTGACTGGACTCAACATATCCGTACATTCAAGGAGTTGTCAAAGTTGTACTCCTTGAGCATCCACTGGTATCCGGCTTCAAGGCAGTCCGTCTTGTTCCTGATGTTGGACAAGTCCTCACCCACACAGTAAAAGAACCTGCCCTTGAACAGCTGAGTTTGAGCAAAAGACAAACACTGTATGAGTGCTTTTTAAGTGTCTATATTGCTACTTCATCAAAATTGTCATGCATTGTTGTTGTTGAAGAGTAAAAAGTATAGATTAGCTGCTGGATAGACACTTTGAACTGTTTTAATATGGTTACAATAAAGTTTGCGTGGAAACCAACTAACCTGTACTCCCATGATGGCAAAGAACATTAAAACCAGGTTGCAGATCATACCAATGCTGAACAGGGTTTTGGCCGTAACGATCAGCATATCCATAACCACCTTCAGCTTTGATGGTGCCATCCTGGATCACACAAACATGAACAAACAGCTATGTAGTAATTCAACTCAGTTTATTTATATAGCACCAAATCACAACAGAAGTCGTCTCAGGGCACTGAACAGAAACGTTCATATTTAAAATAATAATTTAATACTAATTATCTGAGGAGCAGACTGCTTTGAGTTTAACTTCATCGCAGAACTCTTATCTTGGGCAAACATGAAGGCAACAGTGGAAAGGAAAACCTCCCTCATGAGGAGGAAACCTTTAGCAGAACCAGGCTCGACAAGCAGCCATCTGCTTCAACTGGCTGGGTTTGAGAGGAACAGATACACAATGGCAGGTCAAGAATCACATGTTAAGATAGAAATAGTATCAAATGTAAAGTAATTCAATTTTAACAATTAATTTAAGGAAATGAGGGCAATTTGTCCTCCAGTGGTCTAAGTCTATGGCAGCATAACAAGCCAACTATAATTATAGGATTCATCTTAAGCCCAGTCTTAAACTAAACAATGTGTCAGCCTCACGGACAGAAACTGGAAGTTGGTTCCACAAGAGAGGAGCCTGATAACTGAAAGATCTTCCTCCCATTCTGCTCTTGGAAACTATAGGAACCACTAGTAAGACTGCAGTCTGCGAGCGAAGTGTTCTGTTATAAAAATATGGAACAATAAGATCTCGAATATAAGATGGAGTTAGGTTGTTGAGAGCTTTGTAGGTTAGAAGATTTTGAATTAAATTCTGGACTTGACATGGAGCCAATGGAGAGAAGCTAAAGCAGCATGTTGGATCAACTGAAGACTTTTTAAAGAAGTATTTGGACACCCAGATAACAAACCATCGCAATAGTCCAGTCTAGACATGACAAATGCATGAACCAGCTTTTCTGCATCATTTTTATATAAGATGTTTCTAATTTTAGTGATATTATGCAGGTGGAAGAATGTGGTTATAGTAACGATTTTAATGTGAGGAATAAAAGACAATAACACCAATATTTTTAACATTAGAGCTAGAGGCCAGATAAATGCCATCCAAGGAGGGAGAAAGACTGAAAAATTTATTCCTAAGATGCTCAGGTCCAAAAACCAAAACATCAGTCTTGTCTGTGTTCAAAAGCAGAAAAGTTTGTGTTATCCAGGTTTTTATGTCTTTAAGACATGCATGCATTCTAAGTAGCTGATAGAATTCATTGGGTTTCATGGACAAATATAATTGTGTATCGTCAGCATAACAATGAAAATTTATCCCATGCAGTTTAATAACATTACCTAATGGAAACATATACAGTATAAGGTAAAGAGTATTGGTCCAAGCACTGAATCCTGTGGAACTCCATGACTAACTTTTGTGCACAAAGAAGATTCATTATTTACATTTACAAATTGGAATCTATCAGATAAATTATTTTAACCAGTTTAGAGCCGTTCCTGTAATCCCAATATCATATTCAAGTCTCTGTAGTAGAATATTATGATCAACATGCAGCACTGAGGTCTAACAGGACCAGTGTAGACACCTGTCCATTGTCAGAGGCCATGAGAATATCATTAGTAACTTTCACCAGTGCTGTTTCTGTGCCATGATGAGCTCCAAACCCTGACTGAAACTCCTCAAACAGATTATTTCTTTGCAGATGATCACGCAACTGACCTGCAACTATTTTCTCTAGAATTTCTGAAATAAAAGTTAAATTAGATATAGGTCTATAGTTGGCTAGGATTTCTGAGTCAGTTATATTTCTTAAGTAAAGGTTTAATTACAGCAATCTTAAAGCACTGTGGTATGTTTATTAGAGACAAATTAAGCAGATCCAAAATGTGGTTATTAATTAAGGGAAATACCTCTTTAAAAAGTCTGATTTGGGTGGTTAATAGTAATAGGCTCATTGTGTGAACAAATAGTAGCAGTGTTACACAAACTACACATCTACGCCCTCACAGACCTGAGAAACCGGAAAATCCACAGCAGCCGGAAAAATCTGATGAACTCCAAAAAAACACTAATTTTCTTTGTGCCCAGCAGTGGGATCAGGATTTCTAAGATGGAAGTCATCACCAGCATGCCGTCGAGCAGGTTCAATGGAGACCTGCAGTACGTGTCCTTTCCCAACACGAACCCCTGTGCAATGACCTAGTATTGAAGAAACAACCGGCATTATATAATTTGTTCTAAACGTACATGGTAAAATCATTTAATAATGTTTTGTTTTAAAAATAAAAACTGAATGTTGCAAACTAATCGCACCTTGATGGCCAGCTCCATCATGAAGGCAACAGTGACTACTCTGGAGACGATGGTCAGGCTAAGTCGCTCCTAACAGCAAGATTCATGTTGAGTTATTTACAGTTTGCAACACAAATAACTTGTGTGTGTTTGCGATTGTGTGTGTGTGCTTGTGGCCTCTGAGATTGGTGCAGATTTACAGCAACAGTGTGTAACGTTCAGTGGATCTGCCTCACCGTGCTGTTTGGTCCAATTCCTGGTCGCTCTAAGGCGATGGTGATGCAGTTTATTACGACAAAAGCTGACATCCCATAGTAAAACACCTTGTGAGTGGCGGTGGAATGGCAAACACCGCGGACCCTAAGTGCACACACACAAACAAGTAGTAGTTAAAGAAGCTGAACATGATAGTGGGAGGTGGGGTAATACATTTTGTATCAAATGTTTTTGTTGCTATGCACAATATCTATGTACGATATCTATTTCATGTTTCTGTGTTCATTCATACTCATCTGCTCACACAGACTCATGTTCGTGCTGCTGTTCAGCGTATTGATTTTGTACTACTAGTGCTTAGCGTATTTTTAGTTGATGTTATTCATATCTTAGTTTTGTAGTTAGTATCTTAGTATATCTTAGTTCATATCTTAGATCTTAATGGTTTTCTTTTACATTTTATTGTTGGATGTAACTGGGACCCTGTGTACACAATTTCATTCCACCACATGTACCACATGCGATGCGAATGACAAATAAAGAAACTCTGACTCTTAACAAGTTTAAATAACCTAAGTTCAATAACTGAGCGTGTATATATTTATGTCGTTTTCTCATTTTAGCAAAATTTGATATAGTATTTTAATATCTGGAGTGCACATTTAGTTAACTTCCTTTGTCAAGTCTTGCTGCTGTTCATTTGTCATTTGCAAGGATTTAGCTTTTGTTTCTTTGAGTTGCCGGTTCCTGTGGAGATGCTGCTGAAGTTGTCCTGCCACTCCTTGTAAACAGCCCCAGCTGCATCACATCTACAAACCAGTCTAATTGGGCTGTACCATGTTGCACGGTAGCAGAGGGAGACGTTAAACATTGTAATTTGATTTTTAATTTTTTTAATACATCTTTGACTAGGTAAAATTTGTTGTAACAATTTTTTTCATTTCTTCAGTTACCATTTAGCACTACTTTGAGCAGTTATTGATTACACTACTTGTAATTGAGTCTAATTTAGTTCCCCCACCTGCTGTGTCAGAATGGTCTGATCAGTCACTTTATAAGTTTCCCTCTGTCAGTGCTTTAGTTTCCTATGTTGGTGCCTTAGTTACATTTCATTATGTTAACCTCTTATGGACCCAGACCTGCAGTACAATAGTCCCTCGCATCTTCACGGTTCGACTTTCACAGACTCGCTCTTTCACGGTTTTTCAAAGTAAGATTGAACACGAGAATTTTTTTTGTACACGACACATATTGTCAACTTTAATATTACTCACGTGATTGGGACAGTACGGGATACTGTACAGTAGAAAGTTAACAAAAAAGTAAAATACTTTGGACAGGTGTGGCCATTTTGTAGTTTTGTCTCAAAATTTGAGAGGCATATTGAGACTCTCAATATGCCTATACTGTATCGCCACTCATTAGGACTACATTTCCCAGAAGCCAACAGTGTCTCACCCAGAAGCCCTTTTGCCTTCTTCTGAAATACGTAGGACAGTTTTGATCTGATCCGAAAAAAATCGGTCATGTACTTTGGCGCCCAGCAGATTTCAGAGAGCCGCACGGAACATGACCAGAACCGGACCAACAGAATTGGACCCCTGACCCATTGGCGAACCTGAGAGCTGGTAGCCAGCCCATGAGGACTTCCGAGCAGGGACGCACAACCGTAGGTCCAGCGTTCTCTCTGGAGCCCACCGCCACTACCCCGAGCCAGAGAGCCGACCAGAAGCAGCAGGGTAGGTCCACCGAAACAGAACCAAGTCACAGTGGAACTGACCAGCTGGTGAGTAAAATTTAGTAGCTACATACAGTATATGTTGTTGAAATGAGTCGGTTTAAGAGTTTAGAACACTGCAAGAGAGTGGGAAGGGTTTCTAAAGCCTTAATATATATATAAATACTAAAATAAATATAATGTCACTACTTCATGGATGAATGAGGGAAAACTGGAGCGTGAGATCGATAGGCGGATAGGTGCAGCGTCCGCAGTGAAGCGGGCGCTGTACCGGTCTGTCGTGGTGAAGAGAGAGCTGAGTCAAAAGGCAAAGCTCTCAATTTACCGATCGATCTACGTTCCCACCCTCATCTATGGTCATGAGCTTTGGGTTATGACCGAAAGAACAAGATCTCGGATACAAGCGGCTGAAATGAGTTTTCTCCGCAGGGTGGCTGGACTCTCCCTTAGAGATAGGGTGAGAAGCTCAGTCATCCGGGAGGGACTCGGAGTAGAGCCGCTGCTTCTCCACATCGAGAGGAGCCAGTTGAGGTGGCTCGGGCATCTGGTTAGGATGCCTCCTGGACGCCTCCCTGGTGAGGTGTTCCGGGCATGTCCCACCGGGAGGAGACCCAGAGGAAGACCCAGGATACGCTGGAGGGACTATGTTTCTCGGCTGGCCTGGGAACGCCTTGGGATTCCCCCAGAGGAGCTGCTCCAAGTGGCTGGGGAGAGGGAAGTCTGGGCCTCCCTACTTAGGCTGCTACCCCCGCGACCCGACCCCGGATAAGCGGAAGAAAATGGATGGATGGATGGATGGATACTTCATGGATTTTCACTTATTGCGGGGGCCGGAACATAACCCTCACAATAAACGAGGAACTACAGGTAGTCCCCGAATTACGAGCGCTCTGATCTACGAGGTTCCAGACTTACGAGCTGGCGAATTTTTGGAAAAAACGCAAAAAATACTGAGTTTTCATGTGTTTTTTCACCACAGTTAGTTAGCTAAGCATATGGACACACGTTTCCGATCATTTTTATGCACTCATAAGCAGTTTTTGGATGAAAATAGAGTGTTTGTAGTCGCGCTAGCGAAAACCGTTCCAATTTACGAGCGAAATTCCGGATTTACGAGAGACATGGCGGCCGTTCCAAATTACGAGATTTCCGGTTTACGAGCGCCTCGTTGTAACGGATCTCGCTCGTAAATCGGGGACTACCTGTACTGTGATTTGAGTTTTTGCTAACAATTTTTTTTATTTATTTAGGCATATCTCCTGTCTCTCGTTGCTGGTATACATGGGGTGCTGTGCCTTTCGTCTCTCGTCAGTGAGACTTACTTGTTGGAGGGTGAAAACAAAAAAAGCGACCAGTCCTTGTGATCTCGGTGCCATTGTATCACTGAGTGGATCCACCTCACGAATGCCTATGGAGTTCAGCAGACAAACGTCCCATCACTTTATTGAAAAGCTTGAAGGAAATTATTCAAACAGCTCAAGCAGCTCCACTTGGTTCCTTCATGAATAGTTCAGAAACCCTCTGTTGTGCTAAAAAGCTGTCGAGGACTTTAAACTAAAACTTTCCATAAGTGTGGTTGCTCTTTTAGTGCAACACCGGACCTGATCAAAAGTCTTATCAAAAACGTACATTATTCAGGATGGCGTCTGGGAGCTCTGAATCCTCCTGCGGGTTCGATTGCTCAACCTCTTCCTGGTGAATTGGGACCGTGGTGGATTCGTTGTTCCCAAGGGGCTAAAATACAATGAACAAAAGTGTGTGCATGAGGAAATGAACGATGTTTAAAAGAGGCGAGAGAATAAAAAAATGCCTTGTTGTCAGAATAATTTACATTTTCATCCGGAGGAGCAGAATCTTCGTCCTCTTCTTCTGACTATTGGAGGAAAGGAAAAAACAACATTTTTACAGGGGTTTCTGATGATCCACTGAAAACGTGTAGCAGTTGAGTCTTCCTGGAAAAACTAACTTCACCGCGGTAGGGAATTGAGGCTCCAGCAGAGCACGTACGGTTCAGAAACAATTTGAAATGATAAATAAAAGCTACAGTATTTATTAACTAAGAGTAGAATTTAAAAAATGCCTTGTTGTCTTAGAATAATTTACATTTTCATCCGGAGAATCTGAATCATCGTCTTCGTCGTCTTCTTCTGACTATTGGAGGAAAGGCAAAAACAACATTTTTACAGGGGTTTCTGATGATCCACTGAAAACATGTAGCAGTTGAGTCTTCCTGGAAGAAAACTACATTAGATGTTCACCTGCTCCTGAAAACTGTCCACCACAATCCCCACCAGGATGTTGAACAGAACATTCTTCCCAAACAGATTGAGCACCACAAAATACAAGGCAGCAACCGGAGAGGTTACTGCCATGGCATTGTACATCACATAGTTCCAGTCTTCTTGAGTCATAACCTGCATTACAAAGCATACAGCTATTAATAAACCATAGCTGTGTAACACAATCTACTGATTTACACACCTGCTAGAGGAAGAAAAAAAAACATCTCACCTGGAAAACCGTGACCATGGCCAAGACGAGTGAATCAAAGTTCCTCCTGTCGTTGATTAAGTCACCTCCTGCATATTCAAACTTGCAACCGAAGATATTCATGCCTATAATGCTGCAAACAGAATCCACACAACAATGAGACATAGTCTAACCTGCATTATAACTGTTGACTCATTTGGGATTGTGACATAATAAACATGTTTAAAGTGTGTGTGGACATGCCTGAAGATGTAGATGAACAGTAAGACGAAACCGCAGAAACTAGCTGACTCTATCATAGACCTCTTCAGCACACCCATCATTCTCTTCAGTAACGGTATGGATTGGAAATATCTCTTGATTCGATGCATACGGAAGCAACGCAAGACTGAGAACCCTGTAATCTTGCCAACGCATACCTCGTACAAACTGAGACCCATAACAAAATAAAAGTTGAATGAATGTTGCTATCAGGAATGAAAAAGAGAGAACACGTTAAAACCAAAACTTGAAAACGGTTGTTATACCTGGCGAACGTGACGATAATGTTGAAGAGGTTCTCCAGATCCGCCAAGTACGACACCTCGTAGACCAGGGTTTTCAGGACCAACTCCAACATAAACATGGCCGTTAAAATGATGTCGCACACGTACAGTGCCTTTGTCCATTCTGCAGACTGCAGGAAGAAAGGATCAATCAAATAATGATACAGCAGTGTTGTAGTCAAGACCACCTAACCCGAGACCAAGTCAAAACCAAGACCAGGGTGTACCGAGACCGAGACAAGACCAAGACTTTTAGGGTCTGAGACAAGACAAGACCAAGACCTCAAGTCCTGGAGCTCAATCTTTTCACAGAGGATCTGTCTCATAGAATACTGTCATGACACGTGACAGTTTTAACAAATGTGTAAAAAAAACACATGTAACTTTATAAAAAATATTTTTTATAAAAGTTACGTACTGCAACTTTAAGTTTGCTTTTGAATGAATGTATCAGCTTTTATAAATTTTCAAGGCTACATAACAAATAAATCAGACGTTCAGTGCTTTTTGCACAGTGTCATGTCATGTGACCCACTGACACAAAACTAATGTTAAACTACTCTACAAGACCTGACAGACGAGGCATCCTCATTTATTTCTCAGTTAAAGCATTTTCTAATTTTACACAATTTATTTGTTTAAAATCATGATTTTTGATCAATAACAAATGCTTTAAAATGAGAAATAAATGATGGTGTCTTGTGTGTCAGGTCTACTATAGTAGTTTCACATTAGTTTTGTGTCAGTGGATCAAATGAAGTAAAATAAATTAATTTTTGTTTCTGAAGAGTGTTTGGTTTGGTAGTTTGTTGACGGTCCTTAACTGAACCATTAAGTCTCGGAGGAGGGGCAGACTGAGCGCAGCTGACCAAAATCAGACTGCCTGCTTTGGATTGAACGAGAGGAACACACCGCTGAAACCACGGAGCTCGAATGTCCAACGTCCAACGTAAAACTAACTTCACCGCCGTAGGGAATTGAGGCTCCAGCAGAGCACGTACAGTTCAGAAACAATTTGAAGTGAGAAATAAAAGCTACAGTATTTATTAACTGATTACGGTAAGTCGTGTTTTAGACTGCTTGTTGACATTATGAATGTTTTTGTGATGCTCTCATTTTGTTTAGATTTGTTTTTCTTTTTATTGACTTGTTTTTTATTGGCTTACAGTTGCATCATGTGACTTTCTTAATTATTGCACCTGTGCAGCTTTGATTAATAAAAGGTGTGTGTTTCTTCAAACATTACTCTGGGAGAGTGAGGTGAAGCAACGTGAAACCAAACTATGTTCAAGCGTCACGTTTAATGCTGAGCCAAAAGTGAACTCTGTTAACATTCTGCTTATTGCTGGTGAATCTATTCTGACCCAAAGTGCAGCCGTGACTGGTTCTGAATGAGGCTTTCCAGCAGCTCCTGTCTCTTCCAGGTACTGCGCAGAATCTTTGTGGTACGCAGTACCGGACCGGACCGACTTACTTTCACCCCTGGTTTCGACGTTACGTTCTGTTGTCTGTATTGTCCTGTTGGTACAGAACCATGTGCGATTGAAAGGGGGTGGGCGTGAAAGTGGAAACAAAAACATGGATTTAGCTTTGAGTCACGTTATCACTTGGATTTAAACCAGTACGTTTTGCATCCAATAAAAGCAAAGATGTTGACAAATAAACTGGACAATATTCTGTCAATTTAGTGATATTTCCACAGTCGTCATCTTGACGGGTCTTGAAATAAAATCCCGAGTCCTCAATGTCCGAGACCGAGACAAGATCGAGACCATCAAAAAGTGGTCTTGAGATCTTACATGTGCCTTATAAAAAATACAGTAAATAAACAGAAAATCTTCTCACCTGACCGTGATGATCTGCAATCATGGTGAGGATGCTGAGGAAGACGACGACATCCATGAACTTATCGAAGGGGCCTATTACAAAGTCCCGCAGTCT